>JARVGQ010000309.1:24409711-24419876 GCA_031762355.1 Hypsolebias martinsi | reverse complement strand
TTTGCCGTAAGTCGAGGAAATACATGTAAAATGTATGTTAACGCTGCGCCGCACACCCGTTCTTAAATCCGAGTTGCCGTAAGTCGAGGGCGCCTTAAGTCGAGGACTACCTGTATTAGTCTCAATATGACTTTTAGACAGTATGGGCTTCAGTTTAGACAGTCACCTCAACTGAACAAAACAGGATTTAACAATCATATTTACATGACATGTTACATGTTAAGTTTCATGGAAAGGTCCATTTTCACTCCCAGATTAGTGACCACTTGTTTCTCTAACGGGGCTAGAGAAGAACGGTCGATACAGTGGTTCTTGATCGTGCCATTAGGAGGAAACAACATGACTTCTCTCTTCTTCTCATTAAATTTTCAGACATTTAAAGCCAGTCCTTGATGTCAACCAGGCAGCCAAGAAGAGGTTGAAGAGAACGTGCACCACTGTGCTTCAGAGGGAAGTAAATCTGACAGTCATCGGCGTAAATATGAAAATGTGTTATGTTTATGAAAAATAGCACCTAGTGGCAGCAGGTACAAAGAAGTTTTGCCAAATCAAAGCACATGGAAATGTGCAAAACAACCCCACAAATGAGATCAGGCAAGGGAATTTTGAGTAGAAAGACTCATAGGCAAAACAGATTTTAGGAAGTGAACTTTATTTAAATAAATAGCAATATAAATAAACAATCTTTCTGGAATATTCATTCTCTCACCCTGCCTTTTTTTGTCTTTTTAAATTCCACACATACAAACATATTCACACAGACACACACAAAGAGACGTGACCATCCTCACACAGTCAAGTAACAATTTGGAGGAATAACGAACAACAGGAAATACTTCTTATTATCTAAAGTTTATCAAAAGGGTTATCTTCCAGATTTGCATCGTGATTCTTACTTAGTGTGTCAACAGTTACGTGATTTTTTTTCCCCATCATGAGAAATAAACAAAGAATCATCTATAAGAATTACAGATAAAGTGCAAACTTCTGTTTAAACAGCAAGCTAAAAGGTCAGAGACAATATGGGAGGGGCGTCTGAATGAACGACCCCTAACGGACACTTTTTTCTGTCTTCAGTGTTACGAACAGAGATGGAAAACTCAGACTGGTAGTTGTTCTGATAAAGGCACGAGGCTCAGTGGTGAGTGCAACCAACAAAACTTCAGGGCAGACAGATCAACACTGCATGCTTCCAGGGCAGAACGTGGAAAAACACTGTTCTCCTATGAAATGCTTCACAGATATGAGACGACGAACATCCGACATGACAACTCACCTCAGATCTGAACTAAAATTCTAGCCACTGAACAAGTTCAGCTTCCTGTACAACATGGTATTGCTAAGTTTTTATGTTTTGTTTTGTTTTCTTATTTTCTAGAAAAGTAAAAAAAAAAAAACAAGAATTCAACCATAGTCCTGATAGCAACAGCTAAAGTTAGCAACAAAAGGTGTAGCGTTAGGATTTGGTGGCAGCTCGAGTACTTTTTTCTTTTCCTTTCACAGCCAAAGCTGAGATTGTATGAAAAATGGTTGCGTCTTGAGACAGCATTCAAAGTGAAAAGTCAGTAGTGTATCTTTGATAGATCAACCATCTCTTGTGCTGTTCGCTCTTTGGTAAAACCCAAAATTATTCCATTCGGCTACAAAAAAAAAAAAAAAAACTATGAGCATGCTGCAGGAAAAAGCAGCATATTTGAAATGCCTTCCTCTAAAAGTCACTACAGTCTCACGTTGTTGTGGTACCTTTTAGCTAGCTCAAGATCAAACGTATTAAAGGTTAAAAAACAGAAACCTCAGGCAAAATACACTTCTGACCATTTGAGACTTGCCTTTTTTGTGTGCTTCCAGGTAAAATATTGCACGGCTCCCACAATCTTTGTTCTGTCCGTCTGGAAATTTTATGTTTTTACTGTTTCAGCTCAAAGTGTCCAAAGTGTTGCCTCGTTGCCTGAGGAGGTAGTAGAAGCATCTAACTCAAAGACAAAACTGATCCACACACCTGCGGTGCTACCATGTTGATTGATGTACCTGTTGTGCTTCACTCGAAGTAACTCAGTTTTTGGCTGATTAGGATGTAGCAGTCTTTCTGCAGCTTGAGGTAAAAGCAGCGTTTGAGTCACTAAAAAAAAATGAAATCGTCACAGTTTCAACTTAGTTTGTAATAACTTCATGCTCATTGCACTGCTACGGAGAAATGTCTCTTTACAAAGGTGAACAAAGTGGGACTTTTTTTTTGTACAATGGATTTGGTCTTGTGTCCAAGCAAGAGGAAAAAAAAGTTACACCGCATCAAAATGCGAGACGAACGCCGGCTCTTATTTCATCCATGGGAGCCTATCTGGCAGCTGGAGGAGTCAATTATTGCTTCTCTGGGACACAAAGTCAACGCCCCGTCCAGAGTTTGGTTATTGCTGAGTCGTTAGCTTATAACATACAGCACATGTTTCGCACATGTGTACGTCTTGATAAATGTGTTATTGTGTCGCTTGCATCAGCTTCTTGTTTCGTCTGCTCAGAGTTGTGCTCTTTTCTCCTGCTTTGGTTTTTACTTCACCATCACGCAGCTGCTGAGCTGCTGCTGTCCTGCCAGGCCCAGATCCTGCAGGTCTGGATCTGCACCAGCGGACGAAACCCGGCTCCACATGCTCAGTTTGGACAGGGCGGGGATGGGGGCCTGCACGGCAGACTGAGGCCGCTGCTGGGGTCTGGTGTAAGAAGGCTGGGGTTGTTGGCTGATGTGCAGACGTGCCTCGAGAAGATAGGCAGCGGAGGCCACGGGGGACAGGGAGGAGGCGTAGCAGGTCGAAGAGGACGAGGAGCAGCTGGAGTAGGACGTCTCGAGACTTTGGTGCCACGGGCAGTGTTGAAGACGTGCGGAGGCCTGCTGAGGAGGCAGGGCGGGCTGAGTGGGGGTGTCAAACATGGAGGAAGGGGCGAAGACAGACGTCGGTGAAGGAGAGGACGGCTGCTGCTGTGTCAGGAAGAGCAGAGGATTCTGGGTAGGTCCTGTCTGGGTGGTTTGGACTTGAGGCTGCGGTTGATGCTGAATCTGCAGCATCCTGGAAACGGACACACAAAGAAAACATTCTAGCACCATAATAATAAATCCACCCCCGCCCCCCAGTCCCTGCTCACTGTCTGAGAGCCTTTAATCTGCATGATCCAACGTGTGGGCTGTAATGACAGCGTGTCTCACCTTTGCTGGTGCAGCACCTCCTCCAGCATGCTGCGGTGCTCGGACAAGGCTGGACCGAGCGAGCCCCGGCTGCCACGGTTACAGGAGGGGGGAGGAACAACCTGCCTGGTCAGACCCTTAATCTTATTTAATCCCAGCAGTCCTTTAGTGCGCGTGTTTTTCCTCAGCTGTTGGCGGAAAGCTTTGAGGCCTGCAAAGAAAGTGATGAGAAAGTCTTACTCCTCGGTTTCTTTAACGTAAGACGTTTTTAAAAGAACGTCAGAGCGGGTGTGAGCTTGCTCCTATACCTTGCGTGAGGGAGGTGTCGGAGGCTCTGCGCCCCTCCTGGAAGCTGGCAGTGGGCAGGCTGCTTTGTGCTGGAGGCAGGAGGTGAGAGGAGAGGGTCAGAGGAGCTCCAGCAGGTTGCGGGGCTCCACCTCCAGCCCCGGAGGCCAGAAGTGTCGACATGTCCCCCACAGCAGCTTGCAAAGTGGGAGCGGGACTGGAGGAGGACTTCAGACAGCCGTCAGAGGAGGCTCCATCTGAAGGACTGACCACAATACCTACAAAAAAATAAAATAAAAAAACACAACGGGCACATTTTAGATTCTTCAACCCTCGCAGAGTGAACATTGTGTGAAACGGGTGCGAAGAGTACTAACATGGAGGGTTACACTGGTGGAAGCGGGCGGAGACCTCTGCCAGCGTGTGTCTGCGGGAGGTGGTGGGTGGAAGCAGGGGCCCGAGGGTTTGCGTGGCCTCCTCTTCTTCCAGGTCTCGGGGACGGACCTCCTCGCTAATGCTCGTCTCCAGCAGACTGTTGGGAGAAATGGAGCGGCTCCAGAGCAGCCTGTTCAGGCTGGCCTCCACTGGGAACACCACTCGCTGGAAGACAAGACGGAGGGACGGCGTTGGATGCAGACGAACAGAACAGCGCGCAGGAACGTCCGGGATCTGCAAGGTCACGTTTAATACCTGGAACAGTCCACTCTGGTCGCACTCCACCTCGGAGTAGACGGGCGGAGGAGTGTTTTTGGCTGGAGCTGAAAAAGCTGTGGTTCTAAAGTTCTCTCCGGACTCCATGATCACCTAAAGGCAAGCAGAGAGAGCCGAGCACTTTAGACTTCACGCTGAGAGTCGGGGAGAGTCTTGTTTGGGCTTCCAGGACGCAGGCGGCATGCTGACCTCTGGGCCGGTGGAGTCGGAGGTGCTCCTGGGTCTCTGGCTCCAGCTGCCACACTGACGGCTGAGCTGCTGCGCCCGATGCTCCCGCACTCGCTCCAGCAGCAGGTAGTAGATGGCAGAGAAGTGATTGTAGCTGCTGCTCTGCAAAGACTGAGGAAAACAAACAATTATTAACGTTGCTCACAAATGGTTAAGATTTGAGAAAGTAAGTTTTTTTTTTTTTTTGTTTTGTTTTGTTTTTTTTTGTGCTCGGTTACCTCGATGGTCCTCTGCCGATCGATGCCGAGCGTGTTCATTATGGTCAGCACGGGTTCGCTGTAGTCGCCCAGGTTGGAGTTGTACTCTGTGAGGGAATGGCTGAGGGTCTGGTGCGCGGCCGAAGGGTCTGAAAGCATCCAGCGGTGCTGCTTGATCTGCGCAACGGTGATCCTCCTGGCTGGATCCACCACCAGCATCTTACGGACCAGGTTTTCACAGTCTGGGTGAAGATAGAAGAGCTGATGAGTCTCCATCTGTCTAGAAGTGATTGTTGATGCTTATGTGAACGGGCGGTGAGTGAATACCTTGGGACATGAAGAAGGGAATTCTGAACCGGCCTTCGGTGACCCTCTGTCTGAGCGCTGGAAGGCTCGCTCCATCGAACGGAAGAGAGCCGCACACGAGCACGTAAAGCACCACGCCGAGACTCTGTGACGAGAGGAACCAGCGCCAGAGTAAGTTTGAGCTGCCGTTGCTTTGAATCATTTATTCCACAGTTACTGTTGCAGGCTTACCCAGACGTCCAGCTGAGGCCCCTCATACTCCTTCCCCTCAAACACTTCCGGGGCAGCGTAAGGTGGGCTGCCGCACCATGTGGACAGAGGCTCCCCGGCTTTGTAGAAGTTTCCAAATCCAAAGTCTGCAAAACCAAAAAAATGCACACACGTTTGTTTATTCAAGATCTACTGCAAACACATCACCATGCACTTCTGCATTAGTCACGTTACGTTCTTAAGGGACGCACTTAATGAAGAAAAGCGAGCGTTCACGTGCAGAAGTTGCTCCCTCGGGCTGATATTAGTCTATAAAACGACTGATGTATTCACATTCAATTAGCACGCAGACAGAACACTGATTTAATTAGGGCTGTTCAGGAGCCCCCTCAGCAGCACACGCTTCCTTCAGATCAATTAACTCTCTGTCACGTTTCCACAGCCGCTTTTTCGCCAGCGATTCGGTAACCATGACAGTAAATGATCTGCTGAAACACCCACCGGCCAGTTTGATGTTCATGTTGGCGTCCAGCAACAAGTTCTCGGTTTTGAGGTCGCGGTGAACGATGTGGTGCCGGTGGCAGTAGTCCACGGCTGTGAGGATCTGCCAGAACTTCTTCCTGGCCTCGTCTTCGCTCATGCGGCCGTTTGAGGTCAGGTGGTCTGAAGGGAGGGAGGATATTTTAAGTTTTGGGGAAGGGGGTTCACGCGTCATTTGATCTGGAGCAACAGATTTAGCAGCGCTGCGTCTGAACTCACCGAACATCTCTCCGTTCTTTGCATACTCCGTGACAATGTACAGCATGTCTTTAGTCTCCATTACCTAAAAATACAAACAACAACAACAAAATTGCATAAGACATTTTCAAACATCTTTTTCCCCCCTTCTCCAGTAGCTTGTTCCACGTGTTAAAATAAAAGACAACATCTTTCCATGATCTGTCCTCTTGCGTAAGGCAGTTTACTTCCTGATGCATTTTTTATCATGTTTTACAAACCATCCGCACCGAAACCAACCTCAAAAGGAAACTTCTTTATGTTCACACACCAGCTGCTTGAATAGTTGGGAGTGTTTCCCAGAGGCTGGTGCAAGTTGGCAGCACATGCAAGTGTTGAATTTCAAATTTACCACACATCCCTGCGTCAAAGCAACTGGCTGGGCCGCTAGCACGCCTTTTCTAATAAAAACGGCGTGCGTGCGGTGACTCAACGCCAAGCACAGTTTGTCCGACAGGAAAAATTAAACTGCCAGTTTTTTTTCTCCCTGGAGCCCGCAGAAGGCCTCCCATTTCCTTTAAGGCCTCAGGGACGCGGTTGAGCTGAAAGGTTGCAGAACAATGCAATTTTCATCAAATGACAAAGGCCCGTGTGCATAACTGCGGGTTGAATGACACCAAACTCCAGTGAATGGAAGAGCTTTCTTCTCTTCAGCCAGGTTCTTTCAACCAGGAGAGGGTGATTCAATGGACAAACCCACATGTGACAGAGCAGCTCTGGAGCTCAGGCACCTTGAGGTGACGCTAACATCACAACAACGCAGAACAGACATTTGCACAAAGAGCCCTCGAGCCGTTCTCTGTTCAACATTTTAGCTTTCGGTTTGCTTAGGACAGATGCAAAAAAAAAAAAATCATTCAGTTTAGGATTTTGAACATAAATAAGATTATCTGCTCAGTGCCTCGTTTGTGGGTCGCATAAAGTTTTACAAAGAGGAACAAAAATAAGGATCCAAAATTACGCAAGCAAAATGTGGTTCGTTCACGTGAAACCAGCAACGGACTAAAATCAGACCAGACCGTCTTATGCTACGTTCCCTCAACTGTATGGAGGGAAAAAGACAAGGACAAGCAGCAACCATGTGACAGTCATGACTAACCTAAAGACGTGGATCACAAACAGGTTACACTCCAAGTTTATAATTTCACAGGAGTGGATGAAAGCAGTGCATTAATCATTAGTGGTTTAATCAGTCGACATGCATTCAGTCATTCTGCTCAGCTTGATTTGCATAGTTTCTTGTCAGTGACGGAGTGATGATAGCATGCGTTGCCATTCAGGATTGGACAATGCATCATGCCAACGTACGATGCCAAACATGGTCATAGATTGTATTCTGAATTTAAATGACTTTAATTGGCTCATTATGTGTACAATGTCTACCGTACATTCAGGCACCACTGTCTTTTTGCTGTCTGGTGTGTGCGTGTGTGTGTGTGTGTGTGTGTGTGTGTGTGTATCGGATTAAGAAAAGGAGCTGTCAGTACTGTTCCTGCCCAGCTCTTTCACTGACGAACATTTAAATTCATATTCACAAAGCAGCTGTTCACTAATCCACACACTTTCCTGAAAAGCAGACAAACAGTTTAATTAATACCCATTAGTTTTGCCCAGAGAGTGTTTCAGCCACTTTCAAAGACTTTTTATGATCAATAGTTGTCAAATATTTTAACATTTTACTCATTTTAGCTTCAAATCTGACCATCATTCTTTGAATAAAAGGGGAAATAATTTGGGGGGGCTTTCCAGATAAATGTCATGCCTTTATTTTATTTATTTTTTTTTTGCAATGCGGACATGAAGAGCTGCTCATATACTTACAATTACTGTACTGTATACTCAAAATAATCCTCAAAAGAAGCAAAAAAAAAAAAAAAAGAAAAAAAAGAAAGTGAAAGTTGAATAAAATGGGCATTGTTTGCTTTTCTTTGCGGTGTGTTTGTTGCCAGATGTGTGCCGAGGCGCTTGCAAGGTCACGTGAGTCGGTAAAAGCGGATTCTTCCTCGTAAGTCTTCAATTTAATTAGGAGTAAAGCAGCGCTTTGTGGAGCGGCCTTCACGTGACGGACAGACACATTGCACTTGGCTTTAACAGGGGCTAAGAAGGCTTAACGTTCTAACGCACTTCCTTCACCGATTCCCTTACCCACGTCTCTGCAATCACCTATCCCATTAAATACAACTGAGGACATCTCAGAAAGACATTGTCCTCACAGCAGGCCCATAAATGTCTTTCAACTCCTATATCACTTGCACACATGGAAGACGAGAAGGACACAGGGAAGGGGAGGTCAAAAGTGCACTAATGCCGCTGTGCAGACTCACAAGATAGCAAACTCCAACAATTCCCTGTGTTTTCTTCACATACACTGTCCCTGCTGCAGGGCAGCAATGCCCAATGCACTTCTGTCACGTTCATGCATAAACCAGAGGACATTACACCTCATGCAAACCTCATAAGACGTTAAAGAAAACACACCTGGTAGAGTTTGATTATGTGAGGGTGGTTTAGCAGCTTCATGATCTGCACTTCTCTGTAAATCTTCTCCAGGTTGGAGGGATTCAGCCTGGTCTTGTCTATGATCTTTATAGCCACCTGAAAGAATACATTCAAAAAGGTTTAAAACACTTAGCGTGCATTAAAAATAAAACAAGCGCAAAATCCAGAGCAGGAGACCCGGCTTCTGACCTGGGTTTTGGTGACTTTGTGTCTGGCCAGCTTCACCACTGCAAAGTTTCCTTTCCCCAGGGTGCGGATGATCTCATAGAAGCCGACCTGCAGTGGCCTCCCCTGGGCGGGAGGCGGCTGGGTGCTCCTGCTGGTGTCTGTCATGACCACCATGGTGCACCTGTTGGAACAGCGCTGGGACAAATGAAGGCTTGTACCTGCAGAGAGCAGGTGAAATGACTTCATTAACCCGGGTTAGAATTAAACCAACAGGTGAAGAGCTCCTGAAAACTTTAACAAAGTGTCTGATAGAAATGAAGTGCTTCATAAAAATAAAAACTCAAAACAAATAAATTAATATGTTTTTAAGGGTTTTAAGTCATCACATCATCAGCTTCTGTTCCAAATATTAAGTAACTTGTTCTTTGTAAGTGAAAGTAAGAGTAAAAGATTAAATGTAACAACTAAAACCCGAAATAAAGCTTTTGTCTGATGTTTAAAAAAACAACAACACATACCTAAACTAGAATAAAGAATAGTAGAAAATGAGAGAGGCCTACCTTTTTAAAATATCATAAACCAGGTTCTCTCACAGTTCAGACTGTACGACAGAATGTCCAACATTCATTCCACCTGACAGGAAGAGTCAGGAGAAGATCCAGGAGAAGATCCAGGAGAAGATCCAGGAGAAGATCCGCTGCGGCCGCTCCGAGTCTGAGCTGCTCCGGAATGCAGAGCCCAGGCTGTCACGGGGGGAACTCCTCCTCCTTCCTTCACCCCGCCCTCCCTCCGCCGCCTGAACAAATTGGTACCACCTTATTTACGTCACACCCGCGTCAGAGCTCCGAGCTGGGTGCGAGGCGAGGCTGGACGCGAGCGCGAGCCACCGGTTGCTCGGCAACCGAACGGCTAGGGCGCACGGTGACGCGAGCTCTGATGGAGAGAGTTGCTGGGAGATGGGGGACGGTGACGTCAGTCTCAGAGACGTGTCACCACGTGACTTCCCTCCGCCCGGCTGTGTGTGAGCAGACGGGGCTGGCTGCCTCGCGCTCACTCGAGAGAGCGCGCGCGACTCCAGCAGCAGGAACAGAAGCGGAATCATCTGGTGATCCTCACGTAGACGGACTGAAGTGTTTACTGAACCATTGTTTCACCCAGCTCCGCCTTTAAACTCTACATGGCACTTAAATATTTATACATGAAAAACAGCTAAATGTAAGCTGCACAAAACCCATTTCAACAAACGGTTAGGAGCTAAAATGTACCTTTTACAAACCAGGCACATAAAGTTATTTATTAAGTGCCAAGTTCTGTCAGACATGATAATGACATACATACATACACACTCTACATACACACTCTACATACAGTATATACATACTGTACATACACACTCAACATACTGTACATACACACTCTACATATATACACACTACATACAGTACATACATACTGTACATATACTGTATACATACACACTGTACATACAGTACATACACACTGTGCATACAGTACATACATACTGTACATACATACATACATAATGTGCATGCATACATACATACATACATACATACATACATACATACATACATACATAAATACATAC
>JARVGQ010000309.1:24330274-24341798 GCA_031762355.1 Hypsolebias martinsi | reverse complement strand
GTTTTTTTTTTTTAATAAAATTTTAATTTTTTTTTTTTTTTTTTTTTTTTTGCGTTTGTAAATTTGACATTAAGTGAACCCACCAGAACAAACCATTAGTCACTCAGAAGTTGGCTGCATTATAGAAATATAGGTTTTCACTGTCCCTATCAATTCATTTTTAATTGTAAAGAAATTATGAAAAATGGAAAAAATATCTTAAGGCACCTCACATAAAGAGATCCAATAAATGAAGAGTTTAATTTGAACAAACACGTGGCCACAGTGATTAGCTATTTTTTATTTTATTTTTGTAGTAGCAGTTTTTTAATCTGTATTTAAAAATTGTAGGAACATAAGCGCTTTACATGGGGTTCCCAAACTTTTCCATGCCACGCCCCCTCGCAAACCCACAAACAATGCGACAAAATATGTAACGAAACATCAACTTTTAGAATGTTTTAACTTTTATTCACTATATTCAACTAATTATTACAGCTGCTGAGCATAAAAATGTTTTAAACATATTCCCACTGAAAAAAATAAAAAAATCAACAAACTGTTGACCAGAAGAACAAAACAAAAGAAATCTAACCTCTCTTTGAAGCGTGTTTATCTGGAAATGACAGATACAGATTGCCCTAGTGAGCACTTTTATTATTATTATTACCGTACTAGTTTTGCTTCATTTATCTTCTCTCCAGCTTTCTGGGGCGCCCCCTGGCGGCTCCTCTTTGAAAAGCACTGCTTTAGAAGACTGATTTAGGTCTCTCTCTGCAGGATTGTGCATGCCACCTGCATTTCTGAATGGGAACGGGCCACTATGTTTCAACGCAGACGCCCAGATGGAGAGCATGAACATGGAGACAGCTACTGTAACCTCAGGTGGGCGGGGAAGCTTTGCATTTGGGCTGAATGGGGTTGCACCGCCTCAGGGGCTGGGGACTCTGGAACCGTGTGAGGACCAGGGTCCACAGGACAAGTCAAGCCCTGCGACTAAAGAGCTGGAAGTCATCACCGTAGCGTCAATGCAGACTCCTTGTCGCTGCACTAATTCTTATGCTTACCTGTAGAAGGGCTTGCGTTTAAAGGCACACTTTTATTATATACTCATTTGTACTATTTTATTTTTTTCTTTTTAAGTTATACACACAAAGAAGTACACTTGGTTTGGTGGCGAGCTATATTTGAGGGTTTGTAAAACCGTATGTCAGAGTGAGTGGTGTATTTTATACTTTTTCATGTAACTGATGAAACTTGGATGGATAAAAGTTTAAAAATGTTTTTTGTAGTTCTATTGCTATATACTCAATCTATTCTTCTAGTCCAACAGATTACAGCCATGTAACTATCAGATTTTTTTGGCTTGTTATAATTCCAGAATGATTTTGTTTTGCACAATTTCACAGCAGTGTTTGCATACCCAGTGAATATGTTTAAATTGTCCAAATGAGCGCTTTTAAAATTCTACGTTAAATGTAATGGTCACCTGAAAATATCACCATAGTTCTTTGTTTTTGGGAACGTTAATGAATTTTAGCATTATCGAGTTAACAGATTTAACTTTTTGGGATAGGTGTAACTTTGATACATTTATGCAGCTGCAAAGAAAACAAGTAAACCTTTGGTTTGTATTTCTACTAAAAATGTTTGATAAATGTTTTAGTTGGTCAAGTACTAGTTTTACATAGTTTGACATTTATACAAAGTTAAAATGCCAGGCTCTTAGATTTACACACAAATGCTTAGGAGAGGTGTCTTGATGCATTAACTTAAGGGTCCAGCGTACTCCATCTGAAGCCGAACTGCAGAATACGTCCCCGCAGGTCAGGGTTTCTTCCCACCACGGCCTCCACTTCATCCCTGCCTCTGCTGTTTGGCCACAAATTAGCAGCAGACTCCTCCATACAATGTCTGGTCTTAACTCCACCCAGGAGTTTTTGGCCATTTGACTGTCTTAGTGTGTTTGAAGAGTCGTTCAGCAGAATATCTGAGCACTTGCAAACACCACAGTGACAAACACACAATTACTACCTTTGAGAAAAAGTTCCACCTGGGCCGTGCGTCGAGAAGAGGAGGCCGAAGCTGCTCTGAGAACAAAATGACGCAATTTTCATCGCGCAACTAGGTCAATGAGCTGGTTTTGCGGTTTTGGATGGAGCGTGCAGGGCCCTTTAAACTTTTCTGTTCAAGAACAACTTTATGCCAAAGCATATATGAATGTAACCTGTAAAGAAGAAATAACTGACTTGGCTTTATTCTAGTTTGTTGCTACATTAAGAAATGATGATGCATAAGCTTAGGGTTTGCTTTTTTTTAATTATTTAAATGTTTTGGTATGTAATGAATGTTGTATGTGTTTGTGTTTTTAAGCAGCCAGTGGGGTTTACGTGTATATGTCATGGTGCACCTTGTATGATTGCTTAAATCTTCTGTTTTATAATCATTTCTGCTTAAGAAAGATTGCAAACGTTATGCAAAATGCCTTATTCTTGAGCTTTGTTCAACAATATTTTCCTGCTTTTTTAGACAAGGGATTTTTTTGTAGTACAAATTCATGTTGAAGATGGGTTGTGTATGTTTTCATGGTGGATAATGAGTGTATATTTAATACATACAGCAGTTGGTTAGTGAGCAGGTTCAGCTTTGTTTTAACTGTGATATGTTGAAATCATTAAATGTGGCATGGTTTTTATAAATGTGATGTGGTGGCTTTTGATTTCTTGATGTATTTGAATTTGTGTCAAATCTTGGCCTCCAAAAAGACTTTGCTCTTGTTAAAATGTTTTTTAAAATGTTTCAGATGATTCCTAATGAGATGTAATTATACCATTATTAATGCAACGTCTCTTGACTTGATCTGCTTTTCATGTTGAGATTAGATGACGTAAATCTGTTAACCTTTTTCTGGTAAATGCAACAGAAATGGGTCATTACAAAGCAAAAATTGTGCAAACAACCTATGATCAGAACGTGACCCACTTTCCAGGTAGGTGAGGGGTTACATAAGGGTCTTGGGTGTATTTCACAATGTATTGATCGGTGTGTAATCCAGAAGGTTACAGAGCGTTTTTTCTAGTGTGTTGAAATCCGGTCACATAGTTACCTTAACATTTTTAAAATTGGCTGCTCATGGCTAAACCTACTTAAAGAATTGTGCAAAACAAAATCCAGTAAGATTTATCCCCTGCCTCTCTGTTTTGTATAGAAGCAGGCTATGATTAAAATATATGTGCTCTTTTTTTTTACCATCTTGTTTATTTTCCTGTGGCAGGAGACAGACACTGTGTGGAGTTTTCCTCAAATAACCAAACAGCAGGAATGCTCCTTGATCAGCACATCTACAGTCACTCACCTGAGATCATTAGCTCTGCAGGCAGCCAGGTGGAGCACCAAAGGTCTGTGAAAGCAGAGCAGATGTATGACAATACCCTCTACAGCACCATGCTGCTTTACCACGGATCATAAAGTCCCAAGGATGCATTTGATGGGCTGTTTTCTTATTTTATTTTTTAGCCTGAATTTCAACTAGGCCCGTCAGAGCATTTATTCGCCTTAAAGCCACTGAGTGGTCGAGTATTGTTTTGACGTTATCTTGTTTAATACAGCAGGGGCATTGCTGGGGATCAGTGAGAAACTTGTAACTGAAAAGTGAGCAGAGTGCATTTTTTATGTTGGAGAAATGTGTGTTAAGTTTGTGTTGGAGTGTGCTGCATATGTTTTTTTTTAAAATGCACTAAAGCATTTGTAAGGAAGCACTGCCAGAACTACACATTTTGTTTCAAGTCGTTAACAGATTCAACTCATCCATTCAGTGTAACTCATTAAGTATTAAAGAAGTTTTGCAAATGTAAAGGTCTAAGCTATTTTGTTCATTTTTTTTAAATTGCTGCACACGTGTAATTATTTTTTTAGGTGGCCTCGATCAGAAGTTTTTCAGAATTTCTCGAGGCCTTTCAGAGGTTTGATTTGATCATTGGATCATTTTCTGTCCAGTCCTTGGCCCCATGATGAACAGCCCGTGCATCAACATTTAAACTGGACAAGTGGAAGACCAAAGAAACGTAAGGTTAAAAACAAACATGGCAGATGAACAGCATCTGAATGTCTTTCAGGTCTTTGTTTTCTTTAAGGGAAAATAGACCAAATGCAGGACCTTAGTTTTCAACTAATAGGTTGTTGATCCTTAATAGGTATTTTTTGGTGTTTTAAATTTTTATTAAAAAGGGGAAACTGCATCTTTGATACAGTCTGCTAGTTAAGTGGATCAAATTACACATTTATGGCTTTTTTTATTTATTAAATTTATTCATTTTATAATAAAAATACAAAAAAAAACAACATATATAGTATGAAAAGAAATCATGAGTTGAAGCAGTGTTTATATGTACTGTATACCTAAATATTAATTTAAAAAAAAACTGAAAATGAGAGAGCAACCAAAGTCCAGACATTTATTTGAAAAAAAAAAAAAGTTTGACTTAATTATGCAAAGACGTTGAGGCACAAAGTGGAAGCAAAATGAAAAAGGGGGATATTTTAAATTTGCATATAAATGAAGTTATTGAGCATCTAAAGGAAATACGGCTCCAAATGACCCGGCTAGACCTCTCAGAACCAGCCTCACGTGTGGGGACATACCGCACCTGTCACTAACACCTCATCCTGTTCTGCACAAACACTACGTCACTGTGGCCACGCCTCCTGACGTCGATTGTTGCACCCTGAAGGGGGGAAAATATTTTAAAATGCTTAAAAAACATAAAGTTACGTATATCAACCTGTGGAAAAAAAAATGTAACAAGCGGGTCAATATATTTAATTTATAAAATTTTATTTTTACTAGCACTTTGAAGCTAAAAATCTTATTTTAAATCGCCTCTCAGTCTCGTGGACCCCGTCAGTGAATGGTATCGTCCTGTAAATCTATCAGGGCCAACCCGGGCCTCCGGGTTATCATCAGGAGAACGACGACGGAAAACGTCGGCATCACTGACAAGAAGACGCCGTGAACTTGTCACAAAAATTCAGTACCTGCGAAAATATCGCTCGGGTACAAGAAGTTCCCGTCAAAATAGTGGTGTTATCAATAAGTATTTCACAGCTTAAGCCATGTCCACCCCGGCTAGAAGGAGACTAATGAGAGATTTTAAACGGTGAGTCGGTCAAAATTATGCTGATAACGTTGGTTAGCTGTTTTGTCAAAACAGCTAGCATTAGCTAGCCTAGCATACGTCGGCTCGTCAAAGCTAACCTTTATATTTTACCATGAACACGTAGAACAAGCTTCATAGTCAAGTACAGTTTTAAAACAACCATTGGAAATCGTATAATGTTTGTAAAACATTGTCATATATGAGTCGAAAACCTCAGAGTGCCACTGAGGCTAGCAGGCTAGCCGGGTAGGTAATGTACTTATTTACTTTGAGACGAGGTTTAACGTTACCAGTCCCTTTTTGATCGGTAGTTCGTAGAAGAACGACGCAAATTCACGGAGGTAAGAACAACAACAAAACAATAATAACAAAATAAAATAAGACCGGTGTTTCCATTTTGTAAAGTAATATTTTAACAGGTTTTAAATAACATTGTTTCTTTACTTAAAACAAGCTACGCAATTTTCCTACGTGATTAATCCACATTTCCAATCAGTTTACTTTGAGATTCTCAATAACGTTTCAAACTACATTTTTAATATCCCCCCTACCTTTATGGGAGTTTTTTTATTTATTTAAGATAAGTCATGATTTTTGTGGACAGGCTGTCTTCAGGTGTTTTGAGACAGTTTTAAGAGAGGAATGACCTCTATTAGATGAAAATGAAAAAGATGCTTTAAACTTGTAACACTGAAAAAGATATGCTTTAGAAACTTTGTACAAATTAATATAGTCTGTTTTTGTGTGTATTGAATCGGAGAACTTAAAGTATTAGAAGTAGATGACGATTATGAATTTGTGGTAAGGAAAAGGCTGATTTGCATCTTATGGGGTGCTCAACTATAAAGAAGACATTCTGATGTTGAATAATTCAATGTTTTCTGCTCAAACTGAACAAATCTAGTTTATTATTCTGTGGAATAAAATACTTAATAATCATAGCGTTATTGTGGCTCCAAAGGCTACAAGAAGATCCTCCAGCTGGTGTCAGTGGTGCCCCGTCTGAAAACAACATCATGGTGTGGAACGCTGTCATATTTGGGTAAGAACATGAAATCTGTCCTTATAAATTTGCGCAAAAAGTGTGAAACATAACTAAATTAATCTTGTTTTAATCTTGCAGCCCTGAAGGAACTCCATTTGAGGATGGTATGTATCTTTATAAAACAAATTAAAACATGTCAGTAATTACCCCATTAAACATTAATAATTAATGTTACTGTTAATTTTTATTTGTTTTAACTTAATATTTGTGTCTCTGAAATTGATTGAGACTGAAATTTGATATTTAATCTGTCACGTTACTGTCAAGTAAATGCAGCAAAAATGTTTTATTTTTGTCTACTGTGTAAATTACTCACTTGTAATTTAACTCTTTGTCTCTTGTGTTTATCTCAGGTACGTTTAAACTCATTGTAGAATTCACAGAAGAATATCCCAACAAACCGCCCACAGTACGATTTGTCTCTAAGATGTTTCATCCAAATGGTAAGAGTATTGTTATGAGGCCGTATTATACTGTCACCAGTGGGTATTAGCAGCGTGTAATTTTTGAAACTTTTTGTTTGTCTAGTCTATGCGGATGGCAGTATATGTCTAGACATTTTACAGAACCGTTGGAGTCCCACTTATGATGTGTCCTCTATTCTTACATCTATCCAGGTAAAAAAAAAAAAAAAGTTTTGAAATGTGTCTTTGTCATTTTATCCCTTTCCTTCAGGGCATGATCTCAGAAGTCTCAGTTTATGAACCTAAATGAATATTATAGATCTTCAAAGATTGAGTTTTGTGAGTTTAAATTTACAAACAATATCTTACCTGTTGCAGATAGCTTTTTTTAAAACTCAAATCTCCGCCCCTAAAAGTCTAGTCATTGCACATTTTTATAAAAAAAAAAAAAAAAAACTAAAAAATACAGTTAAACAGCACAACTAAATTACATATCAGTTTGACAGTTTAAGTGGCTATTAATAAAATTTTGATTATTAAAAATATGAGAAATGTTTGTGTATAAAAGTTGGACAACAGACTGAAGCACCTGAACGCAGTGGCAATCAGTTTGGAGCAGGAGCAACAACAAGCAGGACTGAATTCAGCTGAGAAGAGTTCGACTTGGAACCGTGGGGGGAGGGGGGGTGTTAGGATGCTTGACAGAAGCAGATCTGCTCTATTCACACACAAGGAGAGAGCTGTTGTTGTGGCTCCCTAATAGTTATTAAATAAAGTATTAACAAATATAAACTTAGATGTTTAAGAGCCATTAAAATGCAGGAAATGACATCTACTTTATTCAACATTTTCTGGGGAGGGGGCACTGTCTCCTGGAGACACTCCCCCCCCCCCCCACTGGACCGCCTGCTTTTTTGCGTTCCGGTATCGATGGGTTAACAAATTAAGCCTTGCTCATAACCTTTCACACCCCACTTCAAAATATCTGAACTATCCCTTTAAGTAGGACTTTGTTGCCTAAAATGGGTT
Organism: Hypsolebias martinsi; assembly: GCA_031762355.1. Lineage (NCBI taxonomy): Eukaryota > Metazoa > Chordata > Actinopteri > Cyprinodontiformes > Rivulidae > Hypsolebias > Hypsolebias martinsi. The sequence continues at coordinate 24,334,185 of JARVGQ010000309.1, read as the reverse complement.
ACTGAAAAAAAAAATGTTCAGTCGATTTTAATAATTTCTGAATTATTTTTGAACATCTTTCAGTGTGCAAGAAACTTTAGTTTAAGGAGAAATGTTGAATATTTCCAACTTCTTGTGTCCCCAGTCCCTGCTGGATGAGCCGAACCCCAACAGTCCAGCGAACAGTCAGGCAGCTCAGCTGTACCAGGAGAACAAGCGGGAGTATGAGAAGCGTGTGTCTGCGATAGTTGAACAAAGCTGGAGGGACAGTTGACCGGACAGCCCTGACAGCTGCTCACTACATCAAGCTGTGTGTGCTGCAAGTTTTAGTGGAGTAACTCTTACTTTAAAAAAAAAAAATGTTCCCCATTTTTAATTAAGCTTTTATGCACTTTACCTTCAACTTCGGTCCCCCCCTACACATCTTTTCTAGTCAGGGGAAATGTGTGAATATTGCCATGGTGTTTTGCCATTATGGACTACGACTATTACGCAAAGAAAAGAAAAATAACCTGGTTCTCATTTGCTGTAGAAACTTCCCATGACCCATTGTTTGTTGTTCACAAGGGCGTGTCCGCTGAGTCATGGTCCTGTTTTGTTCTTCGCCTGATCATGTGTCAATTTTTCACAACGCAGTGGAATAATGAGCAGCTTCAACATTGCAGCTAAATCACACATCTCGACACCGTGTCCTTTGCTGTTGTGAACTGTTACGTGCATGACGTTGTTTTCACAATCCTGTTTGAGTTCTCGTGTATATAGCTAAAGGACGCTGCAACTGAAATTATGTACAGAATTTGCACTGGTTGTCCCTCATGTAACTTTTTCCAGTACTTGTAAATAAACAAAGTCAACCTCGGGTGGGAATGTCAATTTTTTTCTTAAACACTATTTAACAGCTCATTAATAGAAACATGTGCTCCCCTCTCCCTGACTTCTTTGCTTGTAATCTGGTTGACGTGCTACAGACGTTCCCAATTTAAACTTGCATCTCATCAGTTTAAATATTTTTCAAATTTCTAAAATACTTAAGGATTGTTGAAAACTTAAGCCTGAAGTGATCAGTTTTCCTCCCCTCCCCTGTGTCAGTTTCCATCACAGTTTAGGACCTCTACCATCACAGGTAGCTGAGACTGCGGCTACAGTAAAAACTTCAATAATTACGTTTTTAAAAGTTTCCTTTAAACTGAATTCCTACAAAGCACAGTGGTGGTGAGAAATAGGCTCCATGTTCAACTGCAGCCGACAGTTTGTCAATATGCGGCTGCAAATTAAAAGTTCCCAAATTAATCACGCACGTGCTGACCACTAAAAATAATTTATTGTTGAACAGAAACACTAGACGCACATCATGCAGGACGAAAGAGAGGGAAGCTAAGTGCAGAAGAGCTCTAAAAACATGCAGATAGTCCAGTTTTTACTGCAAAATCCTTCTAAACCACGTTTCTCAGTTCTGCAGCCTTTATAAAAAAAACTACAAGATCCCTCTGTAGAATACACGTAGCAATATTTTAAATGAAATTCAAAACAAAGTTGCATTTTTTTTTAACTCGTCGTCCACTGAGCCAGGCCAAGCCGAGCTACCTGTTGTAGGCTCGCTCCTTTTTGGCCCGCTCCAGGGCCTTGTCTATGGTCTTTTCATTCTCACCTCGACACTTGGGGCAGTACCACTTGCCTTTGGGCTTATGATTGAGCCCGACACAGGAGAAGTGGAACCACTCGATGGGGCATTCGTCGTTATCACAGCCGATCATCTCACCATAAGACACCTGCTCACACAGGCAGTACGTGGGCTCGTCTGGATCGATGGGCAGCTCGGGAGGAGACACTTCCCTCTCTGACTTTCCTTTAGACCTTTTCTTCTTCTTTGAAGACGTTTTGGCTCTCTTTTCCCGAGATGCGCCTACTTCCTCCGCATGATCCAGACCTCCATAGCATTCGCGATTTTCCCCGTTTTTCTGTCGTCTTGAACGCTTCCCTCCAGCTTTGTCTGTTCCGGCTGAACCCGGAGTGACCTCGTCACGTTTCTTGTCGTGGTGGCCCGACTTCCCCGGGGTGACGGTGGCTGATGAAGAGGACATCAAGGATACCGCAGGGGTCGTCAGAGGTGTCGTCGTGGTAACGTGACTTTCTGGGACTTCTTGAGAGGAGAGGAGGAGTTCTGAATGCCAGTCTATTTGTCGTGTGTGGTTCTCGACCAACTCCACCTGTAACAAAGCGTACAATGTTTGTATTAAAGCTTGCTATTTTTAAAAATAAACCGTCTTCAGTGTGTTAAAAGTTGTTCGCATGCAAAACTTTTTGACGAGCTTGTGTAAAAACGCTGTAGTTTAACTGAATGTGTTTTAAAACAAGCACAGCTCTTATCCTCAGTTGTACAAAAGCTTTGTCGTGTTCCAACTTACCATTTGACCAGCAATCTGGATTTTCTCGTCTCCCAGCTCTTGACTATGGATCAGTGCCCTCTGAATGGATAACTGAAGCTTGCGCCTCTGAAGTACATCAGACTCCCGGCGATACCGTTCATACACGTCATCAAGCTCTTTGAGAACATCTGCACACAAGTCAAAATAGCTAAAATTGAAATTCTCGAAAGAAAATGTCCAATTTCACCACTGCACCTTGTAAAAGTTGTGGTTATTCTCTTAAACTTTAGTGAATTAAAGGGATCTCCGACTAGCTGGAACAATCAAACTGAATGATAAACAATTACTTCAGCTATTAAAAAACATACTGTACACTGTTTAGATTTTATTTTTTAATTAATGAGACAGTGCCATTTGTTAATGCTGTAATGCATTCTGGGTAAATGATGTAAACAGGTTGCTTCAGTGCTCTACTCAGCTTGAACATTAATTTTAGACTATCTGGCATTGGACCCTTTAATTTGAACAGGAGCACGTTGACAAGAAGAGAATGCAGATGTGACTCAGCTTTTGTGTTAGCTCAAAGAAAATAAGTGTTAGCTCTGGAGCTAATACTGTATACAGTTTATTGTTAGCTCAAGAACTAATGTGGTTGTGGTCTTAAGCTTTCTACAAAATTTAGCAAAAAATTTAAAAGAATTCAATCCATAGCTAATATACATTATATTTGCTCCAGGGCTAATTTATATATATATTTTTACTCTGCAGCCAACATTAGGGTGTTAGCTCCAGAGCTAATAAATTAAACGTTACAAGTTATCATGTTTGATTGTTTCAACCCATACATTGTGCATAAGAGAACTAACACAAATATAACTTTATTGTCATATGCTGTAACTTTTTAGCCTTGACTCCTTGCATTTTAGTCTCCACTACAATCCACGTACATGTTTGGGCTGCTGCTGTTATGCCGTTTCGTTTTACATTATTACTGTTTAGCTCAGAGCTATACAACTGGTGGCCCGGGGGCCAAATCAGGACCACGGATGAACTCAAGTCTGCCCACCAATGGGTTCATTTTCAAATAAAACTAGATTTTAAACCGTAAAACAAACTTACTTAAAGACAGTTACTGCTGGATCTGCCCCTGAGCTTTTGGCTTTCAGTAACTGTGGCCCCCTCACAAATTTAGTTGAATAGCCATGGTTTAGCATACATCTTAGATCTTTTAGCGTACCATTTGGCGTTCGTAAAGCGTATATCTTAGAGTACATCTTAGATCCTTATACTGTATACTGCTTCTTTTTACACTTTACATTTTTGCTATTTTTGGGTATAACTGGGACCCTGTGTACATAATTTCGTTCCACCTCATGTACCACTTGTGATGCGAATAACAATAAAATTGCATCATCTTCCCTGAATGCAATGCGCCGGTAATATAATGGCAACGTCCTTAAGAGAAGAATGCAATAATCATTAGTAAGTAATAAGTAACTAGGTGTTTTCACACGCCACAATCAACAACTTTTAACTAAATATATAAATAATTCAATTTCAATTCAG
>JARVGQ010000309.1:24192866-24204977 GCA_031762355.1 Hypsolebias martinsi | reverse complement strand
ACACACACACACACACACACACACACACACACACACACACACACACACACACACACACACACACACACACACTCCTGCTCATGCATGTGTGGCAAACATATTTTTGCACCCCACTACCTATTTTTGTTTTAAAAAATTCTAATTTTTCTGCATTTAAACATAGTATTTGATTGTGCAGAGGAGAATCACACATACAAGAGGCTCAATGGGACTAACCTATTTAAATAAGAGTTAAATGAAAAGACATGTGCATCTGTTTGTAAATTAAAACGGATGTGATTCACGTGCGCTCAGTTCCACTCATGTTGGGATGCATGGAGGAATAGTTTGCCAAAACATGCGTGTGCACAGTTTCATATGTCTGAACGTTTCAGTGCAAACATACTTTCCAGTTTGTTCCATGCACCACCTGCCAGTGTGAACGCTGCGCACTCCTTCATGCATGAGGCCCCAGCTGTTGTGAAGGAGACCGTTTGTAGTTTAACTCTGTCGATAAAGAAGCATCTTCCCTGAAACACACGTCATCTGGATGGAAGGATATGTTGTTAAACAACTGGTGTACATTTTTCTGCATTGATGGTGCCTTTCCAGATGTGTAACCTGCACATGGCATAGGCAGTAAAGCACCCCCATACTATGGGGCCAGCTGTGGCTGAGTGGTTAGAACTGTCCTCCTCCAGTGGGAGAGCTGGGGGTTCAATTCCACCAGCAGCCACATATTGAAGTGTCCCTGGGCAAGACACTGAACCCTTGTGTCTCGTCTGTGTATGAATGTGATAAAGCTCTGATTAGTCTCTACAGATTCTTGAAATCTTTTGATAAGATGATGAACTTTTGGTGATACAGTAGTCTGAACTTGTTCCACTATTTTTAGACTGTTTTTCCCAGACTGGTGAACCTCTGCCCGTTTTTACTTCTGAGATTCTGCTTCTCTAAAATGCTCTTTTTGTACCCACTCCTCTGACTGACCTGTTGTCAATTCACCTAATTATTTATAACGTGCTCCTCCAGCTGTTTTTCATTCATAGCACCTATTTTCAGTCTTTTCTTGCCCTTGTCCCAACTTTTTCGATGATAAACCAACAAATTCAGAGCTCTTTGTTTTTTTCTTTTTTTCTTTTATAAACGGAACAATTTCTTAGTTTAAACATTCTGTGTTCCAGGTTACATGGTGAAAAAATATGGGTTTATTTGCCAGGTAGATGATTGCATTCTGTTTTTTGTCTTTGTATATAACTCCCTCATTAGTTTTAGGCTCGTCTAGTATCCTCTGGTAGATTATTTGTGTGATGTTCCTCTGTGCCTCTACAAGGCTGCGTCTGATCAGGAAAAGGATGCTGAAATTGTTGAGGTTGGCGACTCAGCTGGAGACATGAGTCAGAAGTAAAGTCCTCAGGATCTTTAGGCAGGGGATGATGGAACATGAGGAGCACCTTCAAGATGAACATACTGTAAGGATAGTTTGCTTATAGATTTGTTTAACTTTATATTTCTCATTTAGAGCGCAGCTCAGTGATTTGATGATTTATTACAGGAAGTCCCCCCAATCTTTACTTACCAGAGAACTTGAAACTCCCATTTTAATGATTTGTGAGAAGGTTTGATGCTCTCAAATAAATCTGTTTTTGTCTGTGCCACATGTTGTTACATATTTAGTAAGCACAGTTTCTTATTTTGTAAACTACGTTAAGAAAACGAGTAATGTTTGGTTTCAGTTTGATACCAATTTATTTACACCATTTTTAGATGGCACATAGTAAACTTTACATGTTTATTTTACTGTATTTTATAAACTACATGTTTATTTTACTGTATTTTATAAACTTTACATGTTTATTTCACTGTGTTATAAACTTTACATGTTAATTCACTGTATTTTATAAACTTTACATGTTTATTTTACTGTATTTTATAACCTTTACATGTTTATTTTACTGTATTTTATAAACTGTACATGTTTATTTCACTGTATGTTTATCGTATAGATTTTAGCAAATGTATTGTGTGACTCAATTTGTTTTAAAATGCACAATTTGACAATTTAAGTGGTGTTTGTTTTCATATGCTTAAGTAACACTGTGAAATGTAATTAATTTCTCTTGTCATGTAAAGAAGAACACATAAAATTATTTTGTTAAAACATGTAGTAAGTATTGTTTTAATGTGGGGTCAGGAGTCTGTCCCAGCCTCCTTATTATATTTCTGTTTGTGCCCTCCTGGGGGCGCTCTCTGTAAAGTGTGACTGTAATGTTTTTTAAACGTCACTCGTAAATTAATGAATAAATCAAAGCGTTTGCACCGAGTGGTTTATTCCTGAATCGCCTCTGAAGTGGTCTGCTCTACAGCCACCAGGGGGTGCCACTCTGCTGTGTTTGACGCGTGACGTAGCTCCGCCCCTCAGCGCGCATCATGCTGCCTTCATGTCGCACTCGGAATTTTTAACTAATATACGCTTTGAAAAAAAAAAAAATGCTGAATCCAGGTAAATCACGATCTAACTTTTTTGTGATAGGTGTTTACCTTTTGAGTTTTATATATAATTGTATTTAGTACGATTTGTCCGATAGAGAGAAGTTTGTAGAAACGTGGTTCTTGTTAGCTCGGTTTTTTTATTTTTATTTTGACGTCTCATGAGCAACAACATTTTTCATCTACTTGAGTAATTTACTGAGACGATATAAGGAATGGATTCATTATTTAATTTACACAAGTAGTTGTTTTGTTACTCCTGTATTATTATTTTTTCCCACTTTGATAGTTTTCTACGTGTTTATTTTTTATTGAAAGTTTCAAGAGTGCCGTGTCTCCGTCAGCACGTGAAGGCATCATGACGGTGAGCAGGTAGACTGACAATGAAACGAGGTCCCGGGGGATCGGCAGAGTCCGGGACACAAACTTTCAGGACGGTGTCAAATCTGGACTCGGTGTCGGTTCTGTGTCCGCCTGGAGCGGGACTACTGGAGGCGGGCCGCCACCATCAGCTCCTTGTCTCGTTGTGTTTCCTCCACTTGTTGATCATTTGATGAACCTTTTCCCTCGGTGTTCTCCGGGGCTCGGCTCGAATTTCTCACGGTGCAGAGGAGGCTCGAGTCGGGAACAAGACTTTTTTTTTTTTATTTTTTTTAAGTTCCCACAAGCGTAAAGCAGAGCAAAGTCGATGGAGTCTTCCAGTGGCCTCATTGGTTCCGGACCCAGTTTAGTTACAAAGTTATAAGTGAAGAAAGACAAGTGTCCGTTTGTTAATAATTAGATCAAACGGAGCAGCTGAAGCACTTCAAAGGTTTTTTTTTCTTCTTCTGTAGTTCCTCGGCTGTGAAGAAAAAAGACTTGTCTAACTTTTATCTGCCAGCATGACTCGTAGCTCTGCGGCGGCAACCTGTAGCTCAGCCTTTGAAGTTCAAGTCGTGGCTCGCGAGCGGTTTGGGTGGATTTGTGCAGAGGACGTGGCCCCACAGGACGAGCTGACACCTCAAACACTTGACTTCTCTCCGCTCCGTCACAACATGTGAGAGACACCAGTCTGACCCGGCAGGACCTGCGGAATCAAACCTCCACATGAAGACTCTGGTCGTTGGATGAAGAGCAGCCTTTTGGACCGACACGGCTCTGGAGACAGCTGGTCCTGAGCTCGTCACCTCTTCCTGCAGCGGTGTGATAATGGAGGTGCTCCCGCTGTAACCGCTGGATCACATCGTGAGCAGATCCCCACAGTCTGGACGCTGAGTTGCACCATGTGCGGCCGGGCACCGCCGCCGAGGCCATGACGGTGCCTGCGCGGCGCGTGGCCGGGCTCTGGCTGCTCATGGCGGCCCTGCAGGTGGTGCTGGGCCAGCCGGGCCACGAGTCCGAGCGCTCCTCAAGGTGACGCTGGTGAAGCACGACGCCACCGGGGAGCCCATCGTGCTGGAAGGGGACTTCGTGGGAGGAAGTGCGGGCAAAGCGGAGGGGAAGCTAATGCAGGTAAGACCACCCTGACTCCCACACCTCACCTGGGCTTCTGCTTTCACTCCCACACCCTCCCTCTGATGATCTGTGTCTGAGGCTCTACAGGCCAATCCTGAGGAGATCATGGACTTCTTCAGCACATTACAGGACCTGAAAAACTGTTAAAACCTTAAACTGCAACATTTAAATTAAAGGTACTTATTGCACACTTTAAAACATGAAATGTGATTTATATTACATGGTGCTCTTTGAAGGAGTTGACACCTGCAGTTTTGCAGATATATTGATATGCAGTTCTAAAATGCAGGTACGCATTCAGTGTAAACAAAACACTTGGGCGAACCCAATGAACGCCACATGGAAACTTGACTGACCTACATTAAATCAGCCATTCTGTGTAAAGATGACAAGCATGGAGTCTCAAGGAAGACATTTAAGTTAAAATGTGAGTGAATTTAGTGCTAATTACTAAAGAAAAGACAAGAACTGTCAAGAATAAATGTCGGGGCAGTGGAGTGTCAGAAAGACGGAGCTCAGCGTTCAAACATGGTTTTTATAAAACTGGACAGATGAGTTCGCACTTTCAACATAACTCCAATCTTAACACTAAAGACGTTTATAACTCAAATATTATTTTAACACTAGTTTGTAGATACATCAGATGCTTTACTCAACAAATCGGAACGTATAGAACTGTGGACTTCTCCATCCCAAATACCTCTTCTGTGGGCGGCACCATTGTTGATTTGTTACTTTGAATAGGTAGTGGCTATACAGTACAGTATATGTATATACCTGTATGTGTTTATATATATACAGGTAGTCCTCAGGTTACAACGCAGATCCGTTCTCACGGCGGCGGCGTAAACCGTATTTGACGTAAGTCAGAACATACGTACAAACTGCACATGTACAGTACTGTATTACCAAGTATGTACTTAGCCTATCAGTACACTACATAATTATCAAAAAACACACACATTTGGGAGCCATAATGAAGGGAAAAAAGAGTTAATTTCCTACTGGGATGCTGGTGAAGCAGTTTTCCTCCGTCCATCCTCTGTATTCACCATTGCGTTTACGTCATAAAACCGCCGTCCATAAACAGCGACTTTTCCACAGCTGCTGCCTGTTTCTGCTGGTCCACCTTGGTCCAACAAGTTTAGTTTTGTTTTTTGAATGTCGTATTTCTCCGCCACTATGTTTATAACATAAAACCGGAAACGGCGTAACTCGGCTTTTCAAAATAAAATTTCAAAATAACATTTTTTTTTTAAATGGGAGGTTCGTCGTAAACACGAAACGTCGTAACTCGAGACCATCGTAACCCGAGGACTACCTGTATTTAGTTTGTAACTATGACATTTATAAATGTATGAATAACATGGTGAAATAATGATTGAAAAAAAAAATACTTTTTTCTTATGAAAGTCAAAATAAAGCAAAATGTTTCTGTTAATTTTTGACTGTGTAACTTTACGTGCAATTGTGTTTTATCTGTGTGATGTATAAATGACCTACATGCTCAGACAGTCCCTGCCTTCTGGTACCCTGTCTATCTCATCTAAAATCTCATTCACCCAAAGAACTGTAAGATAAAATCTTTTTAAAATCCTCTTTAAACATCTGGCTCAGATACCAATCCATACAGATCATTTGTTTGGTTTCTTGAGTCGTTAAGACAAATCTTGCGTGCGGGTGTCAAGTGAGACTTTGAGGCATCCCTCCCAGCTGGTGTTTGGGTTTATGATGACAAGTAAAAGATAAAGGAGAAAAACAGACGGGAAAGTCAAAGATATGCCTTTTTTTTATCTACCTGCAGATTACTGCAGTGTGTTTGGAGATCCAGCAGACGTCTGGGTGGAGTTTTCATGAGCCCCGTGTGTCCTGTCACACCCTCTAACATGTAGTAACGTCTGCCGAGCTCACTTGTGAATGTAATAAATGACAAAGAAACTAAATCTGTACGCTTTGCAATTATGAGGCAGACAGAAATCAACAGGCAGATGAGGGGATTTATTATCCTTAAAACAGCTGTGATCCACATCAGCAGAACATGCCTTTCCCATTGAATTAGCATGCCTTCCTTTGGTGAACTGCCAAAAAAGATCCCGCCTAATCCAACACCAGGAGCCACGTTCCTGTGTCAGGAATCAAAATATAATAAAACCCACCTGGGCTGTTTTCACCGAGTCCATGTTCGTTTCCTCCATTTCTCTTATGCCACTAATTTGTTCTGGAGCAGGTGTTACTGTAAATGTTCTTGTAGCACAACAGAGAAGAATAAAATATTAGCTGGAAGTGTTGAAGTGAGGCTGACTGAGTGAGGTGTTTTAAAGTGCTGGAACTGTAGCAGGCCATGCAAGCGCAATAAAATCAAAGGAACAAGTGCACGGAGGGTCGGCTGCTAAACGTCTTGGGAATGCTGTTGTGGCTGCCACATGTCGATTTAATGACCAGGTATGTTTGGTTGTAAAAAGGCAGATAGTGAGACCCTGCAATTAGTAGGCTGGATAAAACTTGGTGAATATCATGGTTATAAAACTAAAAGGTGGGGGTGGGGGGGGGGGTGGTGGTCATTATTAACAGATGTATTTATTTGTTTTGTGTGTGTCAGGAAGGCAGAACCATGTGTGGTTCGTTTAGCTGTGCTTTCAGACCCGGTCCGGGCTCTGACAGCATTTTGGCTGGAGGCCTTACACGTGATTCTAGCAACAGCTGGAAGTGGGAGCACTGCGAGACAAAGCCAAGACGGTGCGAGAGCCAGTTCCCAGGCTCAGCCTCTGGAGGCCCCAGAGGAAAAAGGCAGGGTGGGATTCAGGGGGGTGGAGGGCCAAGACCAGCTGCAGTAATGTACTAATGTCCTACTGGCTGCAAGAAACTCCACAAATAGGTGATCCCAGGCTGCGGCTTGAAATAAACATGTTTCCAGATGTACGCTGGCGATAACAACATCAACTGAAGCTGTGGAAACACTGGTAAACAATATGTGATAGGAGCTGGTTAGGAGAACCCCCCCAAAAAATAATCTGACAAGTCTTCAGCTGCTAACACCCATCGCTATAATTTATAGAAAAACATTTATTTATATGATGACAATGTTTCTGTGGTGAACGAGCCGGTCAGAAAACAGAAGTCATGAAAGGTTTGGCATTCATTAAAGGAATGCACATCACCTGCTGCCTTAGATATCAAAGTTTTAAATGTGAATCTTTGCATACCCTAAGTATGTGTTTGGAATGACTCTCAGCTACTACCACTCCAAGTTTCAGCTCAATATCTGCAAAATGACCCGAGTTGTATTTAATGTTGGCTGACATCAATCAGCTGAAGTGGTCATCTCCAAACAGGAGGACATCCAATACATCCAGTGGTTTATAAGAAATGTAGCTAAAGTAACAGGCAGACAAATAAACACATCGACACACAGATTATTACCAGTGTGTCAAAAGGGGCCAAAATTAAAACCTTTTTCAAATTAAGAGCCGGTTTCAGAATCTACATTAACTCAAGTTAGATACTCGTCAACTTTTCTTGGTTGGAAGTTCCTCAACAAGAGTTTGATTGGTCTCATTTGACGTTTTCTGTTGCACTTTTGACATTATAATCAAAGATTACTGAAAAAAAAATTAAAGTGATAAAAATATTTTACATTTAAAATAACATCTTGCGGGCCAGATAAGATGTCAACGAGGGCCACATTTGCCCCCCTGGGCCTTGAGTTTGACACATATGCTCTATTGTATTCAACAGTAGGGAATATAAATGATTGATATTGTTTGATGTGTTTATATTTTTAAGCAAATGTTACTCAGAAAAGAAAAATATGAGTGCTCAGACGGTTTAAGTACTCCTAAGTGACCACAGAAAGCTTTCATATACACTAGTGTGTTTAAGTATGTATCTTTAAGGAGAGATGGATTATTTCATTTTTATGTTTCTCTTCATCTTCAGGGTTGTGGAACTTCATGTGGAAAATGCGACTGCAGCGGTGTCAAAGGAGCGAAGGTGAGATTTTCAATTTTATTATTTAAATTGGGTGTCCGTCAGTCTTGATCTATTGTTTCTCCTTTTTTATTTTATTTTATTTTTGGGACTTGGAAGTGCTATTTTTTGTCAACAGCAACACATGAGAAAACATTCCAGAGTTTGGACTCCAGTGGGGGACAAGCTCATTAACATGGACTTTAATATGGCAGAACTAGGAGGTGACTTGGTCACTTTCTTGGTCAGAAACCTGGACGTGATGTGAAAAAAAAAAAAATCTATTTCACTTAGAGCATGATGGCACACGCAGTCGGGTTAAAGGCCTTAATCCTATCAGTTGAATGGAGTCTGGGGTTTACAGCCATACAAGTGGACACAAACTGGCTGCAAGCCCAGAGCTGTCAGCACTCACACATTAAACTTAATCACTGACCGGAAACATAAAGCATGATATTAGCATTGTGAATAGAGGGAGTTCTGATTTAATTACCGGTATGTGTTTTTACCCCACGACATTAAGTGAGCAAAGAAACCATTATTTGCTTTCATTGACAATGTTTTACCTTATTGGATATATATCTACTTCTATTATTGGAATAGAATGTACAGGATTTTTATGATTTTACCATTACATTTCTTTGAAAAATATGTTTATTGACTTTATTTTTTCTCTTTAAGGTATTTAAAAATGAAAGTTTTGCTAATTTAATGATTGAAGTTAAAAAAAGAAAAACTTTGTACTTGGTGTTTGACAGTAAATTACCTCAACGTAATCAGACATTTTATTAGCATTATTCAAACAATAGTGAACAAACATTCTGTACATGGAGTCCACCCAGTTGCTGTGAGTTTGAAGCTCCTCTGTGTTTTACAGCTGCTGAAAGGCCTCTAACAGCCTCGTGATCCATTTGTTCCATTGAAACCATAACTTCCTAATGTTGAGCAACATACGTTGTCATGGTAACCATGTAGTGATTCCCAATGTTTAATATCCAATGCTTTGTCTTGACTGATGTGATCCAGGTGTTGGGGAAATCCATCCTAAAAGTAATAGGTTCAATATGGAAAATACCTTTTTGGTTTTTTTTTTTATTTGTTTTTTTGTTTCAATACAGTAATTCTCAATCAGATAGATATGCTGCCATCTAGTGGTACCTCTGAGTACGTATCTAGGTCAATTTGGGACACAGCATCATGAAACAAAACTAACTAAATTTACTTTAAAAACATTTTAACAGTAAATAAAAATTGCACTAATTGAGTATAATATTAAATAGTTTATTCCATAATGGATCAACATGCATAATGATCAAAACATGTTTTTAAAAATAAAATTCAGCATTTTTTTTTTCCAAATACACATACAAATACAAATACTGTACATCAATCTGTGTGTTGCAGGGTGAGCGTGGATTTCCTGGTCTTCAAGGTAACATGGGATTCCCAGGGATGCAGGGACACGAGGGGCCACCAGGGCCAATGGGCCCCAAGGTTAGTTCACGTCTTCAGTCATGGCCTTTAGTGCTAAAAGGAGCAGTTCTTTAGGATGAAAAAGCATGAAAACACTGCAAAATTTCAAATCCTGTCATGAAATGAATCTCTTAAAACTCTAAAACTGGATTTGATAAAAAAAAAAAAAGGTAAATAAACATATATTTCTTGAGCAAGCTAAGCATTAACCTGCACATTTAGCAATTCAGCTTTAAAAACTTACAAAATGGTCACTTTTAAAATACAGTATGTACATTTTAAAACCTTATATAAACTTTATTGGTTGTTAGCTGCTCCGTTGCCTTTCATAATAAAAATTTTAAACAAGAAACTTCCATATAGAGTAATAAACTTTAAGGAGATTTGAGCTGTCCAGAAACTCTTCTGAATGATTTGTTAATTGTTCTGACATTTGTTGGGCAGGGAGATCTTGGTGCACATGGAGCTCCTGGGCTGAAAGGAGTGCGAGTAAGTAACTAAGTATCAGGATTTTAAGGCATTTATGAATAAACTTATGATATGACCGGTTTTTAGTTCTTACTCTGCTGTAGAACTGGTTTTTCTACTGAGAGTAAATTAAATGGCTTTGTGTTTTTGCAGGGCCCTCCTGGTCTGCCAGGTATGCCAGGAAATCCAGGACTACCTGTGAGTGTTTTAATGTTGACACATCCTGCACGATCAATAATCTCACCCCAATAAGAATGCATTGATAGATGATGTCATTAAAATAACCAGTATATGGATGATGCTGTCATATGACCTCATATTGTAACTTAGATGGTGTCTGTGGTATTTTTACTGCTTCAAATAGGGCATCAATGGAAACGATGGTCCACCCGGTTCGCCTGGTATCCCAGGATGCAATGGGACAAAAGTAAGCAACTTCTTCTTTTACGGCCATTCTGTCCACCTAGATCTTCTGATCTCTGGTCACACACGTGTTGACACATGTATGACACACATGCTCTGACGGTGTGCCGTGTGTGTTTTCAGGGGGATAGAGGACGTGATGGTTCTCCTGGTTTTCCTGGACTTCAAGGCCCTCCTGTAAGCACCTGCAGCCATCACTCAGTTGAATGCCATTCACTTCACTGAACTGTGAAACACAATGAAACGACACAACTTCCTTGTTTTTATTCACGCTTTTAAACATTTGACGAGTCTCAACCAGCTCGATGAAAACAATACGCACATCTTTCATTTGTTCTTTTCAGGGCATTCCGGGATCTCCTGGAATGAAGGTAAGCAACGTTTTTATGAAGCTTTTACGTCGTCCGTCAGTCTGTGAGTGACACGTTTGGTTTCCTGCAGGGAGACCCTGGTGGTGTGATTGGGATTGTTCCTTTGAAAGGAGAACAAGGATTTCCTGGCGCGCCTGGATTACCTGTATGTATTGAAGGGTCTGTGTCTGTGACATGAAGGTGTACATATGAGGAAAGGTCTTCCACACAAGCTTTTCTCTTCCAGGGATCTCCTGGGCTTAATGGACCTACTGGACCACAGGGACCTCGAGGGTATCAGGGACTTAAAGTGAGTTATTCCCCCCAACAATGTGCTGGTCTTCATTTTAGTGGAAAACTGTGAAAAAAGCTCATGCATCTAATGAAATAAAAATTGCTTTATGTTATTAAATATAAACTATTTTAATAAACATTTTAATGATTTTTGCTGCATCTCACTATTTGATTTAATGACTGACAGGGTGACGCCGGACCCCCCGGCCCTCCAGGAGAAAAAGTAAGAGCAACCACACGAACACTAAAGATTGTTCACTCCCTGACTTGGTGACGTGGCAAAGATTGACTCAAACTTTTCTGCAGGGAGACCGCTTGTCTTTTGTGGGTGAAAAAGGAGAAAAGGTGATTTTTTTTCATACTTTTACAAGAGTAAAAATGTAAAATACCAGTACAGACCAATTCATTTGACTGTTGCTTCTTATTATCTGCTAAGTTTTTTATTTGTGCAATTTTCTCATAAACTTTTTGTGCTGAAATTGATAACCTTGACAGTCAGTAGTGAAAATGTTGCAGAGATGCACTACTGTGCATCCAGGTGCATTTTATTCATTTGCACCCGTACATTTTTATCAACTTGTTTTTTTTTGTTTTTTTTTAGTTGTTCTAAATTCACAGAGTAAATAAATGCACAGTGTGTTTGCAGATGAAGGCCGCTGTTAAGACTCTGCAACGAGTCATGAAGTCATTTAAATGTGAAACATTCAAAGTGTCCTTACAGCACGATCCCCCCCCCCCCCCCCTTTCAAGCTCTCTGATCATTTGATTTATCTTTAAAGAAACTAGTTATTCTTGGAACGTTTGGTAAATTAATGCATCAAAATTAAAGCATCGTTCAGATATCAAAAAATGTACAGGTAGTCCCCGACCTCCGAACGAGATCCGTTCCTACGCCCATTCGTAAGTCGAAAATCGCCGTATGTCGAATATACATAAGACCTATACAGCACTAAATATGGTAATAATCATTTTATTTAAAAGCGCCTTTTAGGACACCCAAGGACACTTCACAACAAGAAACATATAGAAATGCCCAGGCAAGGATCCGTGTAAAACAGCAGAAAGGACTGAATCAATTTGTAAACCAAAAACAAGGAAAAAAAGTACCACGTGCAGCTAGCTGCAGCATGGCAGCTGCCCCACGCCAGCGTTTACTCACCGGAAGTTTTAACTG
>JARVGQ010000309.1:24004330-24017540 GCA_031762355.1 Hypsolebias martinsi | reverse complement strand
AAAGTAAAAAATAAAACAAACAAACAAACAAACAAACAAAAAAAACACCAACAAAAAACCCAAAAAACAGCCCACACATCAGACCGGCCCACCAGGAAATCTCCAGACACTACCGCAGCCACGCTGGACCTGATTTTAATTTGCTCATTAATTTGCTCATCCCTTCATTTCTCACAATTTCAGTTGGCATCAATGGACAAGGAGGAAGAGTTGGCTTGCCTCTTGGAAAAAAACAAACAAAAGAAAAGGCCATTATAGACTAGGGATGAAAAGGGAAATTTAAGACATTGGTGTTGCATACAAAACAGTCTGTCGCAGGGCAGTTTATTGTGCGACACTGAGTACATGTACGCGGTCATAAAAATTTATCTTTGCACGAACATGCCATGCAGGCGTCCACTTTGAGTCGAATCTGGTACGCGAAGACTTCTGTGTACTGACGTACGCTTGACTATGTGGGAGCCTTAACAATCCTCTATTGTGAGGAGTGAGAGGTCAATCTGCATGTGTCAGTCTGTATCATACAAGCTTACAGAACACCTCAGCTTTATAGCTTGAATCCCACACTCCTTGTTTCTTTGAATTGAGAAAGCTACTTGGATGAGAAGCGAAACATCTTCAGTTACAAAGATGTCCAGTTGTTGTTGCTTTTAATCTTGTTTGGATTCATCATGCAAGTTTGAGCCCAACGAGCATTCATTTAAATATCCAGTATTGGTCAATCAGGTCATCTGGACAGTTTCTTCTTTGTGGTAAGACGTTTCGCCCTCTATCCGGAGGGCTGCATCAGTCTGAGGAGTCCCAAGTAAACTGTTTTCCCCACTAAGCAGTACACTCCTTTAGCAGACCAACCAGTTTGCTGGTGATAAGATGGTTTCTGGGGGCTGTTCTGTCCCCCGTCGACTTCTCCCAGGCAGACAGCCACATCCAAAATGGTTCAAGACATCAAAGTTTATGCTTAATCATCCAGGCACAAGATTCCTTCAAATAATACTGATGTCATACTGGTTTAAATTTTACTAGAAATTGAAAACAAAAAGCAAATTTCCATTCTTTGTTGAGAAAGTGGTAAAGTAAGTAAAGCAGCAACACACAGCAAATATTTAATGAGCAGTCATTTATATAAGCGGCAGTAAAGAGGAATCATAATGTGATTTAGTCTTCTGTAATGTAAAATCAAGATCTCTCATCTTTTTCAGTAATTGGAGGACACACTCACATGTCCACTGAAACAGCCAGCCTTAGAAGAAGAGCAAGAAAAAAAATCTGTGTGGATGTTCTTCCAAGTTTTCATGCCACAATGACACAGAATGTATAAGCAATAGTCAAAAGAGAGAACTAATGATCTGTGATAAAACTGTATGAGGTAAGGGTTCTCTTTATTGCAAATCAAACAGACCGAGAGCATAAATTTAACTTCTATGATCTTGTAATACCGCGGGAACATCTACTTACACAGTAAATGCACTGAGAGGAATAATTTAGGTTAGATTATGTTGTGGAAATGGTGTGCGGTGAAGTCCTCAAATGAATTCACTGCTGGAGGATTTATCTTGTTCCAGCAGAAACCAGGCAGGGTCAACTTCCCTGAGGCAGATTTTGTGCAAACAAGAGATGTGGTCACTGAGGGATTTGAATAGTGAATACTTATACTTTTCGAGATGAGTATTCTTCTGGGATGGAATTAACAGGGAACGCAAGTAAACCTTAATGTTTTTGGTGTAAGATATTCAAGTGTGTAGGAGTTACTTTGTGTAGATTAATAGAACTAGATTTCTTTTACTTGTTCGAGGCAGCTCAGAGTTACAGATCCTGACGAGTGGAGGGAGTAGGGACACAAATTCCAGTCGTAAATATTTTGTGTTTGTAAATCAGTTTTGTAAACTTGTAAAATAAATTTTTGATTTGTGCATGTGTAGACAGAAATATGTACATGTAAAAAAAATTGTATTTGTAAAACAGTTTTTTAATTTATAAAATGTGTTCATTTTTAAAAAATACAATACAAAACAATCCCATAAACAATAAGAATACAAAATATAAAATGAAAGGTAGCAGAAAGAAGAAAAAATCTTATTATATCTGCCCCTTTTTTCAAACAATTAGTTCAAACAATAATAATCTTCAAGTAACAGAACAAAATGAATAACTTTTTTCTATTTTTTTAATATTTACCTTTATTGCTAATATTGGCCGATACCAATGTACCATGCTGATAATATCATGCATCCCTAGTTGTAAGTGCATCAAAATAGTAAAATATTTGTTGTCCTAACTGCAGTGTTTGCGTACTTTAGCCAAAGTGTCCAGTGTTACAACCTTCTTCTGTTGTTTTGTGGATCTGAAGCTGAAAAGTCTGCAAACCTAAAGGTTTATAAAATAATTACAAATTCCATTAAGACTTTTTTTCCACCTGGGGTTATTTTAGGACAGCAGCAACTTCACTTCACTTTTCAGCCCAATCTGAATTAAACTCCATTTGTCCAAAATAAGCTCTTCTAGTGTCCATCTAAAACAGGTAAGATATTAATTGTTCACAACCTTTTTTCACGGAAAACTGCTTCAAAAGATTTAACTATACAGACCAGTTCTGTGCGCTGTAGACCCACGAGATCATCTAAAACCGGAGGCGTATTTCTTCAAGTCCATTTGAGTTGTTAAAAATAACATCAGCCCATGTGAAATGTCATTAAAACCAAACTTACTGCAAATAAAACGATTCACCGCTGAGCTGTAACTGCAGGATCATGCTTGTCTGATCACACAATGTTTGTGTGAGTTTTGTGTGCGTGCATCGAGAGGAAATCTGTCGGGGTGAAGGAGTAAGTATTCCTCACCCTGGGTGTGAAATTCATGTAAGGCCTGTGATGGTTTGTGCAAATGGAGTGAGGGCACAGGCTGTGAAAACCTAATGCAATTTGATTAGAAGTTAACCGCAAAGCAATATTTTTCCTGCCTCGCCGAGCAGAGAGGGAGGGAAAAAAAAAAAAACGAGAACTATTTGCTTTTTTTGTGAGTCTGAACAAGAGTGACTGATGACCAAGCCTGCAGCGTTGTGTTCAATTACCAAACAATAACACCTCCGTCATAATTGGGATTTCAGGTGAGGCTGCTCAAGGACTATTGAAGAGCTGGAAGGAGTCTGCGCTCAAACTTTGCGTCAGGCTTTTTCTCGTTTTCTTCCCTGAGCCGAAGTTCGGCTTGATTTTGTATTCACAGGAGAGCGTTTCCAGTCAGTCCCCGTGACTCTGGAGAGAGATTACACACAGAATAATGAATTACAATATATCATGACATGGTGGAGAAACTGTACCAGCTCCTGCTGTCGTTTATTTGATGAAAGAACGAGTGCTCCTGTTTTGACATTCTGTGAGACATCTCGTGGCAAAGCTCCCGCTATGAGCATGGAAACAAACAGCCGTGTGTTGCTAAGGGTTCGGGCAAAGAAAGTACACTTCTTGTGACGTTCAGGGATGCTGCAGAAAGCAACTCCTCGTTCTTCCTCCAGCTGGCTCCTGTTTTACATCTGCATTGGTGCAGTGTCACTCAGACCGGTCAAATAAAACAAAACAGACAAAAATTAACTGCTAAACAAATTCTGCAAAATTTTTTCATATCTATGTTTCCAAAAATTACAAAGCAAAATTTGTGACAATGCCAAATTCACCGTACATTTGTTTACCTAAGGAAACAACCGTAGTGAGTGAAAATAAGTAAAAAATACAAACAAACAAACAAAAAAAAAGCAATGTTCATGAAAGTGGCGTTTGAGATGAAGTTGGATGATTTTTGATGAATAGGCTTGAATTTGGCAACAGGTTAGATTTATTTGTCATGTGCAAAATCAACACAAGGTCAACAATGTCATGAAATGCTCAGGACGAGAAGAACCGTCTCCACTCGCCCCCAAAAAACCCGAAATCAACAATAAGAAATATCAAATCATGCAGCAAAAATACAAAAAAAAAAACTAAAAATATACTACTAACATACTAAAAAACATATACAGGTAGTCCTCGGGTTACGACGGTCTCGTCTTACGACATTTCGAGTTTACGACGGCATCTCCCTTATTCACGTTACACGGTTACGTTCGATTTTACATCGTTTTTAACGTCGTTTTTACGTTGGTTTTTACGTCGGTTTTTACGTCGGTTTTTACGTCAGTTTTACGACAGTTTTACGACTTAAACGTCGTAACGTGACAGCGCAGCGGCGGAAGAATACAGACTGTACGGAGGAGAACGGCGTCACTAGCATGCTAGTAGGCGATTAGCCCTTCATTAGCTCTTCAGTATGGCTCCCAAAACGCAAGGAGGACTCTTCTGATGGCAGTGCATCGAGGAAAAGGAAGGCCATCACCATGGACTTACGTGGTTTACGCGCTGGGTAAAACAGGTATGTCACATTTATTTACATACGTTCTGACTTACGTCAAATTCGGTTTACGCCGCCGCGTGATAACGGATCTCTGTCGTAAGTCGAGGACTACCTGTATTTGTTTTTTGCTTACACTTTTGCATGACCCAATCATATCTGACTTAGTAAAGTTCACCACTGACTTAACGGCTGCAAAGATCACAGAATGTGTGATTGGTGTTTTTATACTCTCCAATACCATTGGAATTTGAAATGTTTGCTTTGATATGATTCATTTAATGTGGTTCACAGCTACAATATTTCCAATTTGGTCCTATTTGTCCTAAAGATATTTGTTCACCGGTCTTATTATCTCTTTAGATACCACCTTGAAAAGACGCAGTGCCATGTTAAATTCAGAGAAGAAGCTTTGTCTTGGCAAACCTAGCAACTACCGGTAGTTGTACTGTCAACAATATTAGCATTCAAAATCTAAAGTGGAGCCAGTGGACTTTGGTGAATCTTGGGCTTTCTGCAGTTTCTCTAAGCCTTGCACACTCTGACATCAGAGTAATCTTGCTCTGCCATTCACTCCAGGGAAGTCCGACAACTGTCTTGAATGTTTTCCACTTTGAATAGCTTCGTTGTAGCAAAATAATGGACCCAAAATTTCTTAGAAGCAGCAGTGTAACTCCTCGTAGAGCAAAAATTCTGTTTCATTTTGTTAGTCAAATTCATAACTGCTATCTCTCTTCTGTTTCATTGCCACACATATCCAAAACAAAGTACTTAAAACCTCAGCTTCTACAGAGCTACTCACACCTGCTGCTGATCAGTTGATATAGTGAATTGATTAGCAGCACCTAGCTGCTACTTTGCTTGTTAATTTGTATGGAAGCTGTAAGTGAAGATCTGAGTGTTTATTGAATTATTTTGCATTTTTGGCTTCATTTTAACTCCCAATACAATACGGGCAAGATGGTTTTAACTATGTCTGGATGGGTAAAATCTTACAGTTGAAATGGGACATTTGTAACAATTGTTATAAATGTAATTTTCCATTGTGACCACAGAAAAATGTAATACACTTTTCTTAACCACATGAAAAGACAGCAAAGATTAAAAAAGAAAAACTGAATTCTGCATCATATTGAGCTGTTCACATTTTGTATTACAGCATTTTACATTCATGAAAACATGCAGTAACCTTTAATTCTTACACATAATATATAAAACACTGAATTACTTCACATTGTTTTAAGTATGGTTGTGTGAAGAGGTTATGCATGATTAATATCTTACCTGTTGCAAGTCCCTCTTT
Source organism: Hypsolebias martinsi (assembly GCA_031762355.1). Taxonomy (NCBI): domain Eukaryota; kingdom Metazoa; phylum Chordata; class Actinopteri; order Cyprinodontiformes; family Rivulidae; genus Hypsolebias; species Hypsolebias martinsi. The sequence continues at coordinate 24,011,860 of JARVGQ010000309.1, read as the reverse complement.
ACCAATTTTGATTGAGAGTTTAATTTATTGGCTGATCAGCTAATGGTTTTGAACAGAACCAAGACTAAAGTGAACTAATGACATTGTAAAGTGCATCTTCTCAAATTTTTTGTGCTTCAAACAATAATTATTTACACTGTCATCAGTGTGTCACTATACTGTTATTTATCATGGGATTTCTTTTATTTTGTTTTTCAATCTCAAATAGTGGCAGCCTGCACATTCCCAACACAATTAGTTTTGATGATCATAAAATCATATAATGCAAACTGATATCATGTAAATGTATTTAAAACAACATTCACATTTGATGGCCTTGCATCGTGGCCAGATACACTTTATTTCTCCAAACGGAGGTAATCTCAAGAGTTATCTCCAACAAGTAAGACATTAACTGCTCATAACTCTTTGTTTACAGAACCTCACCACAAAATCTTGAAGCCATCTCTTACAAACTTTTTTGTTTTCGTTATTGTATTTTTTCCCATACTAATTAAATTGTCCTGGACAGTAGAAAACTAATTGTTACTGTTTTAAACTGTGTGACCTGGAGTCTGGTGTGAAATGTAAAGTGTGTTACCATTGGAGATCTGGTTGCCGTTCTCTACAGGGACCGGGCTCGGGGAGTGGAGAGAGTGGTTGTTGGCGTTCTTGTCTTGCAGAGAAGGTGACGTGGGTGCAGAACCACAGTCTTCTTTCCCCGGCAGATTTATATTAGAATTGAACCCTGGAAGAAATGTGACCAAAAATGTTTCAAATGCACACCAAGAGTCTGTACATGTACATCTAACACATACCAGACGTTAAAAATGTAAAGCAAATGAAAATTCTTGCAGTTCTGTTTTCAAGTCGTGGTATTTTCTAGTATATTTTTAACAAATGTAAAAACGACAGTATTTGCTGAAAGTTTTGCTTTCCATTGGTGAGGTAACTGTGTACGGTTCTCCTCAGGGTTCACATATGTTCACAAACTGCATGAGCAAGTGACTCTGGTGACATATGTGTGAGGCAGTTTGAGCAGTAATTCATCAGCTGCTGTCTCACACTGGGAATTTGTGCCTGTTGGCCCCATCACCGTCACATGATACTTAAATATAAGCTTAACAAACTCTACTACATCACAGGGTAAGGGTTTGTAACTGAGAAGGACAATCAGAAATAAAGGTAAATGAAACGAGAACAAGATTTGTCTTGTTAAGATTTAAATGCTGCTTTTGAAAGATGTATTTTTTTCCACGATGCATGTTTCTTCTTTCTCTTGCATTCCTCTCGTCTTCTCATACCCAAAGGTGAGTAAGGATGCGGGGTTTAGGGGGAAGGGTTCAGGGAGAGTCAGCTGCTCTTCACAGAGATGTCTGGAATAGCAACTGTAACCCTGTTAGCCACTCCTCCAGAGTTGGGTATCACATTCAGTCATTTAACTGCCAAGAGGGAACGGAAGTGGGTTGTCCTGTTAAGCCCAAAGGCATCCCTGTGCGTTCAGATCTAAAAGGACAGCAGTGGTCTGCCCGCTCAAAATACCTCGTGGCCTGTTCCCCCGTCACACACACTATTTTCCATGATGCTAGTGCTTTTCCTGCTGGGGTCCAGGTGCTGACGAAGAGCCAGTTGGAAGATGTGATGGGAGGCAAATGCGTCAGCAAACGCACTCGATTGCATACAGTGTCTTATAAGGTGTTCAGCTCCCTGCTGCCTGAATTTCTTTTACATTTATAGAAGTATGACACAACAGTTTGTTACACAAATCAAGCAGCTCCTTATTAAGGCTCAAGATAGATGACCGATTATTTACAGCAGCCGGCTACAATCGACTTGACTGTAGTTTATGTGAATTTGTCTTCCAGATAGTTGTCCGGGCTGTACCCTTCAGTGCTGCTGCACATGCTCAGTTCCTTCAGTAGAACATGAGTGAGCTGTTAAATATTTGATGCCTAATCCTCATCGTTCTACTGTTCATGTATTATTAATGACGCCACGAGTTACACACTGAGGAAACAGATGCCAGGATAAAAAAAAAAAAAAAAAAAACTGTGGGATAGAGGAGTTTCCATTTTTTATTCTCATGCATGAGATAACAACATAATATTTATGATAATATGGTTGCTACAAAGTGATCAAATTTTATATCAGAATGTTGTGACTCAGTGACAACTTACCTTGCCCTACTTTTGCAGCCTGTGTTCTACCCTTACTGAGCTACCTCACACAGTCACCATGCTAAAATAATATTAAAGTAAAGCCTAAGACTAATGCTGTGTTACATTTACCTCTGGAGTGTAGAATGAGTCAACAGTGTCCAAGTTTCAAGTTGGAAAATCAGGGGAATTTGCTCATTCTTGTGCTCAGTGACCAGGCTAATCAGCTAAACAAGCTAAAAACAATGTTCTTATTTGCTTTTATGCATTCAAACAGTGTTCAAAAATAGATATGGGGAAGTACAATGTATATGACTCATTTATTGCGAGGCAAACTGTCAGAAGTGCAAACAAACATTTATTACAGCAGCTATCACCATGATTTGCGTCCGTGTCAGCCACATTAGTTTTAGAGGATGGGAGATCAACTTTCCAAGTCAAATTTCTGGCTTCAGGCGGTGTCCCAGTTGAGTTTTCAAGGAAAAAAAGACCTCCAAGTACAAAGGGATTGCAACGTGAATGAGCTAAATATTATAGCTCGTTAGCAAACATGCTAAAATTAAGGCTGTGCTCCTTTGCAGTTTACTTGTGTGTTTGGGAGTGGGGGAGGGGTTTGCAATATTAATCTGTATCCTGTATAAAACTGGCGTTTTTCACTTATCCAGGGCCCTACACTGCTTTTGGTGTTCAGAATGTAATCAGTTTTGGCTTAATGAGTCTTTAATTAGCAACCCATCACAAAATATAAGATTACATGATATCTAAAAAAGCTAAGTCTGGTCCTCTGGACATTCAAAAAACAAAACAAAACAAAGAAAAAAATGTCTAGAGGACCAGACTTTGCTGTTTTAGATTTTGGATTATTGAGCTTGCATCAGGGTATTACATGATATGCACATGCCTAGTGGCACTAAAGTGTACAAATTCATACATTCAACTTTTATTTATTCAGGTTAGCCTCACTGAGCCTCAAGGACTAATTTACAAAAGTGACGTGCTTTGAACAAAGAATAACAACAACGGTAGACAACAGTGACAACGCACATCAGTACAAATGTCCTCGCCTTAAATTTGCGACATTGTACACAAAATTGCAAGAATCAATGGTTATTATCTAAATTATCTACATACAAGATACATACACAAGATATCAGCAGTATGGATAATCAGCAGCGCAGATAAGTCACATAATCCACTTTGGTGATATGTGACTAATCTGTGCTGCTGATTATCCATGCTGCTGATCTCTTGCCTTTATGCTGCTGTATTCATACCTGTCTGCTCACAACAAACTCATGTTCAGGCTGCTGTTTAATATACCATATTATTTTATACTATTAGTGTTCAGCATACATCTTAGATCTGTAACACTTTTCAGTAAAGTACAGGGAACGCCTCAGGAACAAACCAGGAGCTAATGTGTAGTTAACCAGTAGTACTTCCTGGGGAACACACTGTCAAGCATTATTAGGGGACTGCTGGTTAGTTACCTTGTAAATGAAAAGGTACTAATCAAGAACTAATGGGTAGTTACAAAGGAAACCAAAGGAAACCAAAGAGGAACAAATCAGGAGCTAATGGGTAGTTAACCAGTATTACGGTACTGGGGAACACACTGGCAAGCCTTATTAGGGGACTACTGGCTTGTTACCATAGGAACAAACCAGTAGGTACTAGTCAGGCAATGATTAATGATTGGTTCCTCAGTAAGTACTCGGATGCTTCACTACATCAGTGAATAAAATAATAGCCAGGCAATAATTTGGTGATCAGTAAGTGATAGCCAGACATAGTTAAGCTGACACCAGTACAAGATTATGAAATTAATAATTTCTTTCATCAACAGGTTTTCAAAAGAATACATTCAATAAAGTCAGTAACCACAAGGAACCAGGTTTTTGACAATTATGAGCTGTGAGCTCACTGGTGCAGTTTATTCAGAACCCACATGGAGAATTTCTCCTCAGTTTCTGTGGTAACAAACCAGTGGTCCCCTAATAATGCTTGGCTGTGTGTACCCCAGAAAGTACTGGTTAACTACCCATTAGCTCCTGATTCGTTCCTGAGGTGTTTCCCAGTAGTTAATCAAATTGTTATTAATTATTGTAAATTGTTACCCTTAGATCTTAAATGTATCGTTTAGCGTTCATTTACATATACAGTATCTTAGTGCATAGCTTAGAAACTTTTATACTGTTTCTTTTTATGCTTTATATTTGTACTATTTTTGGGTGTAACTGGGACCTTGTGTACACAAATTTGTTCCACCTCATGAACCACACGTGATGTGAATAACAATAAAGAACCTTGAATCTTGAACCTTGATACACACCGACACAAATATGTGACGGCCTAGTTGTATTCATGGGTTATTTTGTGTTTGTTGACAATTATCCCATGAATGTAGATGCAAAAAAAAATATTAAAAGAAAAAGCAGATACTTTTAATTAATTAACTGATTAAATTTAAATGGGAGTGACTCTGTGGATATGTGTGGATATGAGTTTCTGACAGACCTTCTCTCGTCTTGCGGCCAGGCGTTGACTTCCTCAGCAGGCTGCGTCCAGAACTGAACAGAGTGTTGAGTTCATCCAGAGGGCTAGTCAGGGGTCTGCCATTGGCTGGATTAAAAAGCAGGGGAGATGATGAGCAGGAGTGGGCTCTTCGTGGCTCAGGACGAGACATCTTCACAGGCGAGTAGGGAGGTGGCTTCCCCTGTGGTTCCCCACCTGCCCTTTGAGAGGAGATTTTGGGTGAATCTGAGCTCCCAGTGACAGATGCTGCTCGAGTCAGAGTCAGGAAGCTGGCCTCAGGTGGGAAGGGGAAGTGTGATGGGGGTCTGTAGGGAGGAGGTAGAGCACTTGGGGGAGGAGGTGGTGGTGGAGGAGTTAGTGGGGGTGTAGCCTTCTTTTCTGGTACAAGGACAGTGAGACTAGGGGACGAGTCGGCCCGTTGGCGGGCAAACTGTGGAGACAGAGGGCTGTCTGGGCCTGTAGCATAGTTCAGGTTTGTCTCAAACACTGGCAGCTTCTTTACCTCCAGTGGGGTCAGGGGTGATTCATCTGAAGCAGGAGAGCAGGTGACAGGAGAGGGGGGAAACACCAGGAGAGGTGGGCGGTGAGGGAGTAGGTTGGGGAATGGAGCAGGGATGTCACAGCTGCCATCTTTGCTATGTTGAGTTTTGGGAGATCCACTGCTTTGTGTAAGAGCAACATCCATGACAGCACTCACCCCAACTGATGTTTGCTTGGCTTCCACGCTTTTCGGTGGAGACATCCCCAATCCCACCAGACCCAGGGTTAAAGCCTGCAGTTTGGCTGCCTTGGTTACTGCAGTAGGAGGTGGTCCACTTTCTTCAGGAGGGAGATATTTCATTTCTTCATAGACAGCTTCTGTGTCCACTTGCTCTGGGCTGTCAGGGGGTTCCTGAAGGCTCCGAGTCCGTGGCTGAGACCCTAACATTTCTATGTAAACATCCTCTTCATCATGTCCCGAGAACAGACTTAGTGCTACACCTTGTGGAGCATCTATTGATGCTGCTCTTTGCATCAAGCCTCCAAACCCTCCAAACCCACCACCCCGGGAAAGCAAGGCTAGCTTCACATCAGCAGGCCGCAGCTGGTGGAGATGGGAAGCTACTGCGTTAATCTCCTCATACGAGCCTGTCAGCTTAGTGTTGGGGCTGCGCTTAGGTTTAGGCGGCGGTACCTTTCTCATGATTGTGTAGTCATCACTGTGGGGACGAGGTTTGGATGAGGCTGTGGACATTACAAAACAAGTCAGTTATGCAAAGGCAATCAAAGCAATACATAAAGTAATAAGGCAACAAAGAGTACAAATAAAGTTTGTTTTTGTGATAACATACCTGTTGGGTCATTTGGGGAGAGCTGGGATTTTGGGGGACTTCCAGCAGGTGAACTGTTCCCTTCTGGAGTGGAGCTCTCTTTGACAGCCATTGTCAACCCAGCACTAACTACTTCATAAGATGCACTCAGGCGGGTGTTGGGGTCCCTCTTTGGTTTGGGAGGTGGCTGCTTCCGAGGAGAGGAAAGGCTTCCACTGCCAGCTCCATCCTCGCTGGTCTGGACGGCCTGCTGCAAGGCTGGTTTGATAAGGGGACTAGCAGAAAAATGGACTACATTCTCCACAGCGAGGGGAATGGGCACTGAACTAGAGCGATAATGACGAATAAGTCGACTTCCTCCATTTGCCGGGAACTCAAGGGCTTTTCCATTTTTCTCCACTATTCTAAAAACATATAAAGAAAAAGAATAATTACTGGAGAAAACATGCAGTGTTAGAATTTAAAGACAATCTTATATGATTACATTTAGAATAATGTCACATTTTTTAAATTGAAATTTGTCAAATTAAAAGATTGCCTTCACCATTTAAATGATTGATGTACCGAAAAGGTATTTGCTTGCTTAAAGTTCATGCCAAAATATTTGAAATAAAGAGGGCAGTTTGACGAAAACAAGTGAAGATATATAGGCATTCCTCGGGTTTCTAATCATCCAACTTACGAAAATCCGGACTTACGATCACATCATAATTAATATTTAATAAAAGTATGGAATTTTTGTTTGTTTGTTTGTTTTTTAAGTACTTTTTTTTCATGTGTACAGCACATTGTTGCAGCTGTGGTTGTTTTAAATGGTTTTATAAATAACGTATTATTAGTATTATTATTATTATTATTTTTATTATTTTAACCCTATTTAGTGAGTTTCCAGCAGCTTCAGCCAGTTTCCGGTTTAGCTCCGTCCATGTTGCTTTGCGCAGAGAAATGAGATGGAGCTGATGATGACGCGAGCTGCCGCATGGGCTAATGCTAATGCCACAGGAGGCGGAGACAAGTTGGGGGAAGTTGTTGTCGAGTAAACGGCGTTGTTAGCTGCAGGTTTAGCAACTCTGTTTGTTACGGTGGGCGCAGCTAATGGCGGAGCTAAGGCTAACGAGCGGAGCTAATAGTGGAGCTAAGACCGACACTGGACATACGGACGCCACGGGCGGTGGAGACAAGTTGGGGAAGTTGCTGTCGAGTGAACTGCGTTGTTAGCTGCAGGTTTAGCAGCTCTGTTTGTTACGGTGGGGGAATAGTACAGCTGCTATCGGACGAGCTGGCTACAATTAGCAGCAGGCTGCCTCCTTAGCACTGAAGACTGGCTAATAGCGTGGCTAATGCTAACAGGCCCAGCTAGTTTGGGATGGACACCGTGGAGAAATGGCTTTCAGTAAGTTATTAACTCTTTTTCTAGCTCCAAATGTATTAAGTTAATATGCTTACAGTCCTTCCTATAAACAGTTTGGAACACGTGAAGCAGCAGGAAGCTGCAGAGCTCGGACGTGCAACGAGCTACATGCTAAAAGACGGACACATGGTTGACCAGC
>JARVGQ010000309.1:23978848-23990377 GCA_031762355.1 Hypsolebias martinsi | reverse complement strand
TTCTTAAATAAAAAAAAAAAAAAAAAAAAAAAAAAAAAAGAAGAGTCGTCTTTTTTGACTGAAGTTTGGACATAAGTTTTAGAGGCCAGCTAATCTGTCGTGTAACCTTTATTTTTGTGAGGGGAGTGGTCTTGTGCTCAGCTTTGATGTATTTTCTTATCTGGCAAGAATGTTAATGTTAATCTTTTAATGTTAAAAAAAAAAAAAAAAAGAACGAGATGAGATTCGCAGAGGCTGAGAATGAGAAAAGAAAAGAGACTAATTTAACCGCTAACATCTGTCAGCGCTTTGCTGCTTTCAAGGAATTACAAGAACATGGAGAGAAATGCAGAGACAAACCCATAAAATGTGAATGGTTGTGGGTGAGATGTGGAAATACAAGAAAAGTGGAATGATAGGGTTCTGTTATTAATTTGAATCTAAATAAAATTGAATCAAACCAGATTCAATGGGGAGTAACCATTTGAAAAACCCTGATGCTGGTCAATGTGACCTTCTAGAAACTGGTATGTTAATGCCTGTGTGTCAGGCCGTCTTGGAAAATGTTTCAGTGACATTCAGCAGTAGCAATGGTCTCCTGTAATAGTCCAAAACAACTATCAAAGTCAAACTACATATAGAACATAAAGGTTTCTATGACTTTCCTTTGTGTCCATCTGAGTGCGAGTACTGTGAAAAAAAAAAAAAAAACAGCCTCACATTCAGCCACAGATGTGAAGAAAGCCTGAGCTGTTTTACTTCCAGCTTACTCTGACCTGCTGGACGTGTCATGTTTAACGTGACAGAGACCACAGTGACCTGCTGGGATTGTAATGAGAACAGTGAGGCAGACAGAGACACTGAGAAGTGCAATTTATCATCTTTAAAACCTTTCTGGGGAGGGAAAAGAAGTGGCTGAAACAGCGTGCTGATGTAGCACAGCACCTTAAGAAGATAAACCTTTTATCACACAACAAGCTCTGACACTGACCTGCTGAGGAAGTCTGAGAAGGACAGGCGGACGGGGTATCCATAACGGATCACGCGCACCATATCGAGCACTCCGATGTACTTTAGCTGGGTGGACACATGGAAGCTGTCAAACGTGTCAGGCTGACCGCTGGAGTTGGGGTGCACGCACTCCACAAAGTGAGGGGTGCAGCTCTGCAGTTTACTTATCATCTCTGACAGGGAGTTCTTGGAGAGATAACAATAAGAGAAGGCAGACGTTAAAAGGATAGTACAGATCTTTTACGGTGAGGTTCAGTAGATAGGTTATGAACAATTAACATCTTACCTGTAGTAGATATATTTATAATATGTATTAATAAGCTTTTATACAGATAAATTGTTTATTTCTGATCAGACTAATGCATTAGAGCTGAATTGCTGCCTTCAAAACAGCTCCAATCTCGTATAGTTGCTATTTTATAAATAATTTCATCACCACTAACTTTGTATTGCACACATAGTTACATAGAATTTTGTTTTTTATGTATGACTGTATGACCAACACAGCAGCAATTATCTGTAGCATTTCCAGTACAAGCTGGGAACTTTCTGCATGTCTTGTTTTTGTAATGTTTCTGATATATTAACTTTGTAAAACAAAGCTAATGACAGTTTCCAGACTTGTGAAAATAGCAGTATATCCATCCTTACAAATTTATTCTAACTGTTTGTTTTTTAATTATTATTACGTTTAGTAATGTCTAAATGTTTCAGACCAGCAAACAAATTTTCAGCAAAAATAACCAGAGTGAATACAAATTGCAATTTTAAAATGATGGATTTCATTGCTGGCCTTATGTGAACAATTAATTGTCATTCTGGGTGAATCAAGAATTAATTAATTAATTGTATTTATTTATTGAAAGGGGTGTTAAACTGAAAAGAAAATGGTATACCACTAACACTGAATCATAATTATTTTTTTAACCATAATAGCTGTGTACAAGCCACTACTTTTCTCACACTTTGTACCCAGCAGTTTATATGCAGTAGCCTATTTTATTTTTATAATTTTCCAAAATTATATTTTTGTATTTTATTTTCCTGCTGCTAACTAACATTTTTCTTTGACGGAGCTGGGCGTTGGTGGCTCCTGGCACCATGTCCCTCTTGGGGACAGGCATTTGTGACACAACGAGAATGCCCTCATGCATCCAGATGTACAACAACTCTTGCTCAAGGTTTCAAATTCCCTACCATAACTCCACCCACTCTGTCATCATGTGACCAGAAGTCTAACCTGAACGACCAATGAGGTACTCTCGAGGACCATCCCCCAAGATAGACGTGGATTAATTTCTTCAGATCGTTCCCGTATTTTGCACTTCGTACACAGACCTGTTCATTTGTTCAGCGATAATGGAAAATGCACAGAGAATTTCTTATAATGCAGCTTTCATATTAAAAGTGATCTGGCGATTGAAGGAGGAAACACATCTGCCGCCAGTACGCTTTGCATCAATGTGTCAATGGTTGGGCATTAAAGACACAAAAGCAGTCAAGTCTGGTACATGTTTTAATAAAAGTTTTAAAACTATTTCAGTGTGACATCTTTCTGTGTTGGATAATATGTGCTTAAATACTGGAATCTCATTTTAAACTCGCTTCCGAATGCATGAAATGGAGCAGAGAAGACAATGAACCCGAGGGGTTCTTTCCTACTCCCCTCTCCATTATGAGAGTTCAGTGGTCGAGAAGTGAAGTCAAATTTATTTTTAAAGCAGTCAGTCAGTCAAGACTGACACATATTTTAATTTTTTTTTATTTTTTTATCTGTGAACGGTAAATATGTGTTTAAACACCAATATCTCATTTAAGCTCCGCACAGAACAAAGGAACACTACAGGATGGAGGGGCTGTTCCCCCTTCCTCCCCACTGCTGATATGAGTATTGCTGAGGAGAAATCACATCAAATTTATTTAAAAAGTTCATTTAAAAAATAGCAGCTGTTACCAAAAGTGTTTACCAATAAAAATCAATAGGTACTAATTTAATAAATATTTACCGTGTTTTACCAGTACTATTTGACTTCTGGTCACATGACCTCAATAAGACTTCTAGCCTAGGTTATATTTACCCTATATAATTTTTTTGGTTACGTAGGTGTTTGGCACTGTTCTGTCCAGTGATTATGCTTAGATAGTTATTTTGTTCATTTCAAGGTATATTGGTTGCAACCTTAAGTCAGACAGCACATCTTCATGACTTGTGACAGTCATGCAGTCTGAGCATATGTCAAAACAGGCTATAGTCTGAGAAACACTATCTGGTGGCTGACTCTTGTACTACAAGAAGAAAGCTGCACACTGATGGAGCAGGTTGGGCACATTTCCTGACGATGAACGGTAGATGCCTGCCGGAGCATATTATGTACAGAATTATGATTTATCTTATATTTAATTTGTGTGTCTTAGAGATATGTGTGTTCTGTAGTCCGAGAATTATGGTAACTTGGATCGATAGCCAGCTAACATACAAGAAAGCTCTCCATAAAACTAGAACTGTATATTATTCATCCTTAATATATGAAAATAAAAATAACCCCAGGTTTCTGTTCAGTAGTTTAGATAGACTAATTGATTACTAATTGTTTTTTATGTATTTGAATATTTTGGTTCCATGCCCTGAGATTTATTCTGTTGTGAATTGGCACTATATACAGTAAATAAACTGAATTGGATTTAATTGCTAGGAGGAGAGATCTGGGTTTATTTTCCTCAGCCAAACTGTTATGTATGTATTACTGCCAGACCTGTAGAGTTGAGGAAATAATCTAAACAGAGCCATTATCTACAAATGAAGAAAATATGGAACAGTGGCGAACCTTTCCTGGTGTGACTAGCAAATTATAAGAGCACATCAACGCCTAATCCAAGAGATCCGAAGGGAAAAAAAAAAAAAAATCTAAGACATTGCAGTCCTCATTTACCTTTGTTATCATCAGAGTTCATAATTCCACAATAAGAAAGAGATGAAGGGCTAAAGTGGCCCCCTTAAGATAATTCTAAGGCCAAAACTATGGTTGACCAAAAAGAGCACTAAGGCCCCAAAACATAGTAAAGATCCCCACGTCTGAGAAACTTTTGTGGACTGATGAGACAAAAACAGGGACTTTTTGAAGATGTGCATCATCTGACATGAAAATAATACAGCATTTTAGAAAAATAACATCATAAGGACAATCAAACATGGTGGTGGTAGTGTGATGATCTGGGTCTGCTTTGCCACTTCAAGACCTGACTTGTTATAATGGATGAAACTGTAAACTCTGCTCCTCAGCAGAAAATCCTGAGGGACATTGTCACGTCATTATTTTGTGACTTTACACTCAGGCACACGAGTTCTGCAGCCAGACAATGATCTGAAGCACAACAATAAAACCGCTTCAGCCTGTTTAAATACTTATTGCCATTTAGTGTAAATTCTCCATTGCAGATGTTGTCACCAAGAGTGACACAACAGTTGTTGGGTTTAGAAGGCAACTTTTCACATAGGGCCATGTGGATTTGAATAGCTTTTACACCTTAATAAATTAAATCATTATTTTAAAATGGCATATTTTATTTGCTCGGCTTGTCTATGTCCAGCAGAAGTAAGCTGTAAGGGTGAGGATACTTTTTACAGCACTATAAAATAGTGTCCACATGATTTTATTTGAGCTTGGAGTTGTGTTAAGATGGGTTAAGATGGCAAAAATCCACTTTAGTTATGGTTAAGCTCCTTTTCCTCTAAACTGGGGTCCTTCAAAAGAATTTCTGCAATGCTTCAAAAGATCTCAAAGATAGCTTTAATAATTTGAGAACTCCATGAACAACAAGTCGTTGTACACATTTATCAGGGTGTGAGGTCAGAAGAGTTCTGTGACTAATGTTTACTGGGAATATGCAATGGTTTTTCTCAGTGTTGTCGTTTGTAACAGAATTCCATTGCGTTAGGCGCAGTGTTCTGACGTCTGGGTGTGTGTGATTCGCTTTTGAAGGCAATAAGAACACAAAAAAGTCTTAGCTTTTCTGAGACGGTGTGAAAGAGCTTTTTTTTTAAAACCCTCAATTCAAAGATTCTGCAGTCAAGGTCCCGCAGACACGTACGTAAACACTTACATCTGTGCTTCTAGCCACGCCCAGGACTGACATCAGTCTGCAACAGGGCCTCAGGTACAATACTCAGTGTGTCGTTTATGAAAGCCACTTCCAGCTCTCACAATGCCATCTTCTCTATAACATGCACACAACTCCAAGCACAGAGATCACAGTAGCTGTTGTTCATTGTTCATTCATTCATTCATGTGGAGGGCTTCATGTTTGGCTTGGTACAGCATCATTCTTCAGCCCACTCGCTCCCTCATTGCCATTCCCTGAGGGGCTCGTCAACCACAAGTCCACAACTCTGATTGTGCAACACAGTGGTTTCATTCAGACCAAAGGTACTCCTCCTCTGGACCACATCTCAGCCTTCTTGCGTCAGTGCCACTGGCTGAACTGCTCTTTGCCAACTGAACGTTATTGTTGCTTTAAATAGTTATGAAATCACTGCGTACGTCTTAGGATTCTTGTAAAAGACTATGAGTACTATTGTGACGAAAGCAAAGACTGGAGATAAGAGCAAAACTAAAATAAACCCTAGCGAGCAGAGTTGTTGTTCAAAGATAAGATGTGACCCAGATGCTTGATGGTAACTATGGGCATATTAGGTAAATTAAAGACAGCATTCATTGAAAAAAAACAAACAACAAAAAACTGCCTTTTATGCTAGAGTTGTAGACTAAGTTAATCTTGTGCTAAAATTTGACAATTTTATAACTGTTTTAGTCAAACTTTGTCAATAACATGAAATGTCTCACAATATTGTGAGGTGTTACACAATGTGCTATCACTTTAGTTGTGTATTGTGATTCTCAGACACCACCACAACAAATTTTAGCTCCACACCAGTAAAACTAACTACGTTCCAGGCATTTTAAGTAACGTTCACTAATGTTGCTTAACTGTGTTGGCCATATTGAAATGGGTTAACTAGAAAAGATAATGAGTTATAAATGTGCATGAAATGATTATCAGTACTTCCTAGGAGTTTCATTAAAGTCTGTCCAGTTGTTCATGAAATATTTTGAAAAAGTGCAGACAAACGCACACATGCACAGTCATAGGTAAAATCATCACCGCCTGCTTTGCAGGCTATAACAATAAAAACGAGACTCAAAGGTAACATTTAAATTGAGTCAAACATTAAAGGGCATGTTTCTACTGGTTTAATGCATCAGTGCATAAAAGATAATAGAAAGTGTTCTTACCTTTAGCTGGACACCCACTGTGATGGGCCCACAACGCTCCAGTCGCTGGAGGAAAGAGCTTGAGCCTTTTTTCTTCAAGATCTGACAACGAGATGAGAAGCCATTAGTATATGAGCTTAGCCTCATGTGACCAAGAAGGAGCACAGAACATTGTGCACAAGTATTATCATTAAATTTGATTGTCTGGTCTAAAATAGAGGCCAAAACATGATGATGGTGTCTTTGATAGCATGTTTGCAATTACAGTAAATAGCCCCACCACATAACTTAGTCCCAACCATGATTTTATGATTTAAAGCTTAACAAGACCCATGACATTTACTGTGCCATAATGTTATATTTACAGTCTTACTCAGCAGCTCAGCAACGTTATTTAATGTTCCTGTATAAGGCTGCTGGGACAGTTCAGGGAGCTGAAAGGGGGCCTTATATAAGCCTTTGCTTTACATGGCTAATAAGCCACAGAGACAGAAGACTGGACCTCCAGCAGATAACACAACAGGAAAGGCTTTTTACTCGCATATGTGGAGAAGTACTCTGTGTTTATTCCAATACTAGTGCAGATAAAAAAAGAGGGTGATGCAAAGCAGGAAAGCTGACATTAAACAAGGAGGAACTGGAACATTGGTTTGACATGTGCCATTTTTTTAGAGGTTGCAAAAAAAAAAAAGTGTACAAGCCCAAAACTCCATGTGAACGTGTGTGCATTCTTGAAGGGCTTTTATCTCCTGCATGGGTGCACAAACAAATCCAATTCCCAGAGGTTTATATATAGATGTGTGGTGGGAAGTAGATTAAATTGGATTTTTTTTTCCCTTCTAAAGATAGTGTCCCTGTTTTTCCATAGATAGGCCCAGGAGACTGTTGTCTTTTGGAACTAAAAGGTCCTTATGGTTTTGTCACTTGTTTGTCCCATTTTAAACAGTGGCCTTAGATAGTGTAATTATCATGAAATGTTTTAGACTCTGTCAAGTGCTGATGCTTAAGCTGGATTCAGGTACTTAAATAGTCACATCTCCGATTTGCTTTACCTTAGTGAGATCATGGTACCTCCGGTGTTGTTGGGGGACAGAAGTAGCATTGACAGAGGATGCTGATGGCATCTTTTGGAACAACAAGGCAGCTTTAGTCCCTCTCAGCCCTACGCGGCCCTGGGCTGCTGGCACCAGAGAACCAGTCTGAGTCAGCTTGGACTGGAAGAGCTGCTGCAGTAACACGCTTTCACTGGCTGCCAGGCACCGAGCACATACATGCAAAGAGGGAGGACAAGAAGTGTAGAGTAAGCCCCAGTATTGGTGGAGAAAGGGGGTGGAGGACAATATGGAGAAAGTAGAATGAATAAAGTGGAAAAAATTGCTTCAGGTGGACTTAACTAAGGATAGACAAAAAAACAAAAAGGATGGGGAGAGGAAAAATGAAAGATAATGAAGACTCAGACACATAAAGAGCCACTCAGGCAGATGGGGTGCACTGTGCACAACCTATGGAGCTGTCGACAACAATAAAGTCATTTAGAAAAACAATACGAGCGTAGAAGTTGATGAGTGACTCTCTCATCCAAAATGTTCGGGAAAATAAAAATAAATAGAACAAAATACAGGAGAACTGATTCAGGTGGATAACGTGAAAAGGAAAAAAAAACATATATGAGTTTTCGCATCAGTAATTTTAACAATTTTAACCTGACAAAATTTAAAACCTATTAAAAATCTTGCAAGCAGGATGTCTAGTGACTTGATTGGCACTGATAGCCTCTGGCACATCAGTAAACCATTATCTAGTCTTTTTCTACAGGAGTTCCTGAAATATTCTCGACAAGAATTTAATTTCAAGTAGTGTCGATTCAGAAGCAGTCCTGTTGTAAATTGTTAATGAACCAGCCACACACATGGATTCGCTCCAAACATGCTCCACCACTGAAATCTGGGGCTTGTCCTCGAGTCTCAGGATTGACTTTTTTTTCAGTCTCAATGTGTTTACAGCATTGCACTTTCATATAAATTACCATAATATTGCAGATTTATCTTTGCTTGAAGTCAAACATAAAGGGACATGTAAAATAATTATTTAAAAAAAAAGACAACATGGTTTGTGGCTTTCTGTGGATGTAAGCTAGATGCTTGGACTTGTCAGACAGAGGAGTGAGATCCAAGAATGAGTAAAGGGTTAGTCTTTAAAAGATTAGCCTCATCATGGAAATTATACCAATTAGGCTGCTGGATGCAAGGCTAGGCTGGCATTCACACAACGACTGCCTGTGTCCTGGTAGCCACAACACCCCACATCTGGCAGCTTATTTAGACAATTTACACACAGACAGTGCCTGCTGCACATGGGATGAAACACACTCATAACCACAGCCAGACTAAAACAAGAAGTGATTTTTGTTTGCTTCGTTTTTAAACAAGGCAGCGTCTTTGTGCCTGAGCACGCTCTGACGACACAATGTACTTACATTCGTAATAAGTGCTGGATACTTACACTTCATTGTAAGCTGCAGATTCTGAGGGAGGGAGTCCTTGTTTTTTCTAAGGGTTCTTGTGAGGTCATATGAAATCTAATAGAGACAAGGAATCAGAAAGAGAAACTGATGACAACGATTTAGAGCTTATTTGGTGACATGTTATGAAGGCATGTGGATTATTGTCATCTTTAACTAAACTGACAAATCCCTTTGAGATCACAGATCTCTGTTGCACGGGAGGCCCAGGCCTGACGGCAGCCTAACATGCATGTTTTTGACTGTAGATAGAAACTCTGCACCGAAAGAGCCCTGCTCCAAACCGGGGATTGAACCCAGCACCTTCTTGCTGTGAGGCAGCAGTGCTAGCCACTAATCAAGCTCAAGGTTCTTCATTGTCATTCACATCACATGTAGTACATGAGGTGGAAAGAAATAAGAAATAATCTGCAGCGTGAGATCAGCAGCATGGATAATCTGCAGTGCATATCAACAATCAAAGTTGCATTACAGTGATTTTTTTTTTCTTCACAGTGATAATCCTGATTAGGGACTTAATGCGTTTTAACAGCTTCAGGGTAGAAGATGTTCCTCAGCTGTTCCTCCTCTAATCTACCACAGTGCCTAATAATAGTCCCATCTTCTAGTACAAGAATGCTGAACTGTAAAAAATAAAATAAAATACAACATTTACAAATGCATTAGTTATATTTATCTTTAAAATTATATATAAAAAATATAAAAAAAAAAAAAAAACACTTGGCTTAAAAATACAAATTTTTCCATCTTCATACTTAATTTACCCAATTACCAGTTTTTTTTTTTTTTTACACTCATCTAAATACTTCAGCACACACATTTTTATATTCAAAGTGCATTCATTAATCAAAAGTGAATGACTGTAGGGACGAAGCATGAATAATCCATGTCACTGCTTAACTAAACATGTCCATAAAATGTGTCAGTGTCAAGCAAATACTGACAAGGTTTTTGATTTTTTTTTTAAATTCAGAATTTTTTGTTAACAAACCAGTACTATTTGTAAGTTATGTAAATCATCCTCATCCTCAGAAAAAGCCTGAACCTTTAAAAATAACAGTGACACTGTTCTCTCATTAACTACCGTACATGTATGTCTTGTTTTGATGAGGTGCAGATTGTTAATCTGAGTTTAACTTCCATTTCATGTCAATGTTCTTTATTGTCACCTTTACTTCCTCTTTCCTTGTCAGTTTTGTTTTCCTGTTCCTCTTTCACACCTGGTACTGATTTGTAAAGGCCACACCTGCATCCATTTATTTGTATAATTCTGTATTTCTTTTGGCTGCTTCAGTTATGGGGGCATTCTTTGAGCATTATTTGTATTTATTATTATTATTATTATTATTATTATTATTATTATTATTATTATTATTATTATTATTATTATTAAAATTAAAATTAATATTATTGTTGATTGTACCTGGCCAGCAGCACTGTCTATTTTTCAGTGTTATTTTATTTTCTACTTCCATGCTGTGAGCTTGTTCTGGTCCTTTCAACACACAACCATGACACTTCTCTATTTTACTGTGCAATTTATCACTTCTTGTATTTTAGGTTTAGCATTGTATTAAACATTTCTGTTTGTTTTAAAATGTATACATTTTTTCAAATAAAAAAGGAGGGAGACATTAACTACTTGAACTTCAGTTATGTTTTAGGTAGAAATTAAAATCTTAGTGTAAAATAAACTACTGATTTCATGTTCAGTCAAACTATCCTTACACCCAATGCAAAAACCAACAAACCCTTATGACTACCCAGTAAAGGCCGAGTACAGCCACTAAAACAGCTCCAACCAGTTAGGACATGGAGAAAAATCACTTGTTATCCTAAATTGTTTAGTACAAACACGAGTGATTGCTCATTTTGACCTTCTGAATCTTCAATGTGGAGTTAGCTTCAATCAGACTCAAATCTGTTTAGGGTTTTTGAGAGTACAGGTAGTCCTCGGGTTACGACGGTCTCGAGTTACGACGTTTCGTAGTTACGACACACCTCCCATTGACTTTGAATATCCTTATTTCGAATTACACACGCAGGAATCCATGTGTTTCTTTTGTGTGTGGGGTGTTTAAGACCCTGGTGACTCCTGCTCTCTGGCGTCCAGCTTGTTGTGGGAAAGGGGGGGCAGGGAGCGGTAAGTTGGGGGAAGTTGTTGTCGGGTGAAAGGTGTTAGCTGCAGCCTTAGCAGCTCTGTTTGTTACGGCGGAGGAATACTACAGCTGCTATCGGACGCACGTAGCAGCAGGCTGCGTTCGGACCGAAGACCGGACTCTGCTGTCGGACACACGGGCTAGCTCCAACTAGCAGCAGGCTGCGTTCGGACCGAAGACCGGACTCTGCTGTGGGACGCACGAGCTAGCTCCAACTAGCAGCAGGCTGCGTTCGGACCGAAGACTGGACTCTGCTGTGGGACGCACGAGCTAGCTCCAACTAGCAGCAGGCTGCGTTCGGACCGAAGACCGGACTCTGCTATTGGACACACAAGCTAGCAGGAGGCCTCGTTCAGCTGGAGGGTGAAAGGCGTTAGCTGCAGCCTTTAGCAGCTCTGTTTAGTTTATTTATTTATCCATTTTATAATTAAAAATACAAAACAACAATATATACAGTTATAAGAAAAGAATAGACAATGCTTAAATAAAATGAAAGGCAGCAGAAGAAGAATAATATCTTATTTTTTCTGCCCCTTACTCACCAATAAACAATTCATACAACCAACTCATTTGATTTACAATATAATGA
>JARVGQ010000309.1:23699703-23715466 GCA_031762355.1 Hypsolebias martinsi | reverse complement strand
CTTTTGGTGTGAACTGTACATTTGGAAAAAAAAATTATAATAAAACTACCCAAAATGGTTAGGTTATATCTGGTATTTTCTTCATCTTCTAACAACTACCGGAAAGAATACTTTTCTTTAAACTTGGTTGTTTTCCCCCCACAGTGGAACATTTCCGACTATTTCTTCCAAAGAGGTGAGGCCATCATACAGGAGCTGGAGAGGGAGGAGGTAGCGCTGCAGAAGCAGGCTCAGGAACGAGGCGAGACCCTCAACAGGCCTTTCCACCCCGCCCCTCCCTTTGACTGCCTGTGGCTGTGCCTATACGCCAAGCTGGGCGAGCTGTGCATTGACCCACGGCCCGCTGTGCGTAAAAGTGCCGGACAGACGTTGTTCTCCACCATCGCTGCCCATGGTACCCTGCTGCAGCAGCCGACATGGCACGTTGTGGTCTGGAAGGTAACAGATTCAGTTCCTGTTGGTTCATCTGCACCCAGTTCAGGCATGAGTAAAGATTAACTCAAGAAAAAGTGTTTTGAAATCCAAAAGTTTTTTTTCCAATTTTATATAAATTGATATGTTTTAATTTTGTATTATTTATTTATTTGCTTGTCAAATAGGTTTTATTCCAACTGCTAGACTGTGTGAGGACATCGTCCGCCACAGCAGACAAGGAGAAGATTGAGTCCGGGGGCGGGAACATCCTCATCCACCACTCGCGTGATACTGCTGAGAAGCAGTGGGCAGAAACATGGGTGCTGACGTTAGCTGGGGTGGCCCGCATTTTTAACACAAGGCGATATCTGCTCCAGCAGTTAGGTAAAAATAACAATACTCATTTCTGTAGCTGCAGTTTTAAGGCTCATTTACAAAGAACCTCGGTCCATTCAGAAAACGCAGCGGGGCTGGGGTGGGGGGTGTCAAAGACGGCCCACCTCTATGCTGCAGTGCAAGCAGTAAAGGCTCCCACAGACTCCGTGCGTACCAGATTAGAGTTGAAGCAGACGCCCGCAGGGCACGTCCGTGCAACGATCAATTTTTATGACTGTGTACTAGGGCTGGGAGATATCTCGATATTTTAAAAATATTTAGATAAATTTTTTTGCTATATAAGTTGAGACTATCTCAATTTAAATGATATAGTTTTATACTTGGAAATCCTGCTGTCTTTTTCTCTCAGGCGGCCCCCTCCTTCTACACACACACTCACCCGCGCTCCCTCTCCCTTCTTGCTTCTGCAGTGTGGGCGGACACTTGAGGAGACGTTAATAAACACAGCAGCTGTCTGAGCGTGCATGAAACTGCAGCTAGACGACAGACCCGTCTCCTTAATTAAAATACTATAGTTCAGAGCTCATTTAGCCGTGCTGTGTGCCTTTGGAACACAGAGGATGCGCAACATTAATAAATCAGCAGTTTATCATATCGCTAAAGATACGGTCCTTAGCGGCTAACAAGATGGCTAACGCATTAGTCGTCTTCTTCCACAGCTGAGACTGACCGTGTCAGAGTCAGAGAATCTTTATTGACATTGCACCAAGGTACAACGGGAATATGTATGTACAGTCGTCCGAAAGATGGACTAAGTGTGTGAAGCTACAGCTAGAGTCAGCGCGGCCATCTCATTCCTTTTCTGAATGATAATCTTAGATATGAAAAAGGGAAAGAACCATGAGGGTAGATAGTGGTATTACAAAAAAGATCTTTCACATCTTGTCTATCAGGACACAATAGTAAAGATAGTAAAGTCGTTCATAGTTTCTTGTGCCATAGCCCTGTATCCTTGCCTTGCCTTGGACCCTCACCTGTTGTCTGACTCCTCGCCTTGCCCGCTCTGGATTTTCTGCGTATCTGACCACAGTATCGAGTCTGTTTTTTGATTATCACAACTACGCCTCACGAATCACGACTCGGCTCTTGTTTCTGCTCTCTGCCTTCCTGTTCATGACCCTTGCTTCGACAGCCGGACCCCATTATTGGATTTGCCCCTCGAACCACGTTACTGCAGCTGCTCTGCACCAGGACCAGTAATGTCATCGATGCAGACTAGAAGATGACATTTTTTCAGGAGTTCTGCGGGTCACGGGATTCCCACAGGATTTATTTATTATAACTCACATGACTGAGATGGGACAGGACAAAAAGTTAAGAGGACCAGACAGGAGCAGGAACCAACCAATAGGACAAAAAAGAAAATGAAAAAAATAAATAAATAAATAACGTGGACAGGCGCTGCTATTTTGTAGTTTTCTTTCAATACGTCTTCACTCTGGGATACCAGACTTGCAATGCTCCAGTCTATAAATGATGTTCTGAAGTCTGGTTCTGGTTCCTGCTTCGCCGAAACGAGCTCGTTACCTATTGCGAACTTCTTGAGGACGTCATCCAATGTGTAAGAATGCCTTTAAACATTTTTATTCATCGAGTTCTCTTGCTTGAGACTTTTTGTTCAAGCAACCTAAAATATAACAGTAATGTCACTGTTTAAAAGGGAACAATTGGTCAATAAATTAGTCAAATGCAACTTTATATGTTATGTTTGGGTTCATGGTGTGACCCATGTACTGTTGTTTTAATTTTTAATTTTTATTTTTACTGTAACTGACCTCCAAAAGAGCTAGAAACAGGGACTCAGAAGCTGATCCTCCGTAGAAAAACTATAGGAACTAGGGGTGCACTGATAAATTGGCTGGCCGATTTATCAGCGATCAAGTTCCTTAATTTTGGGAAATCGGAAAATCGGCTGATACTTGCATGAGAAACCATTTTTACTTTTTTTTGTTGTTTTTTTGGTTTGTTTTAAATGATTGTCTGCAATTCATTTATATTTCAGAGCACTACTTCATGGCCACTTAAAACAAAACAAGCTTGTATTGTTTCTAGGATATTGTTCAAGGGTATGTTTTTCAAAAAAATACTGGAAAATTGAAGGTGCATTGTGACCTTATAACACCTGACAGTGTTGCTTATAAAACAAAATCGGAATCGGCAGGTCAGACTTTTTAGAAATCGGTGATCGGCCAGAAAACTGCAATCGGTGCGCCCCTCATAACACACATTTCACATTTTCACATATAGAAACGGGTCCAGATGACATGATTTAACCATTTTTGTTGTCATCTACCTGGATTATTGCGTTTACCAATTTTTTATAGCGATTACAGGCAATGTATTATTTGTTTTGTGACCTTTAATGAAGGTCAATAAATGCCTCTATATTTCACCACAGAAAAACTGTTCCTGTTGTCATATCTTTTGAAATAAAATTGTGGAACACAACGTGATATAAAAGGAACGAGTAGAAGATTAAATCAAATTCAATGTATTTCCTGAAGACTAAATGAAGGGGGAAAAATGGGAGCGGTGCAGGAGTGGGAGTTATTCTGAATGGGAGCTGGAGTCACGTTACCAGGAGTGAGACAGGATAGGATTTTTTTAAATTCTGACCCAGGATAGGATTTTTTTTAATTCTGACCCAGGATAGGATTTTTTTCTGTGAGACCAGGACAGGGTAGGGATGAAAATCCACTCCCGTGTCATTCTCTACTGCAGACTTGACAGGTGACTCTCACTCTCCACTTCCTGTGAAGTCCTGTCACCACATCTGATCCTGACTTCTCACCCACGGCCCATAATAAATAAAAACTGTTCAGGTTTTTACACTGCTGTGTCTGGCTTACTAAGAATCCAAAAACCCAGTCATGACAGAATAATTCAACACTGGTGGATTGTGATCATGAAGCTCATAAAGGCAGGAGAACAGGTGAGATTTATTGGTGCTGATTACTGTGGATGAGCAAGGGAGGCGTGGTATGGAGTGACAGGAGCAGGTTTGAGCAGAGAGATGGGTGACAGGCAAACAAAGCTGAGGGACAGAAATCTTGGCAAGAGGGGCAGAGACTAGGCATGTCATGAAGGGGCAGAGACGTGAGCAGATGGGGGCCAGTGGGGGCCGCTGATCATGACATGTAGATTTAAAACTTTTGGAGTTAGCCTGATTTAAGATGGCTGCCTCAGCCAACTGACCATAAAAACACACATAATTGACTATAACTCAACCCATTTTTCAGACATTGACATCAAATTTTGTGGTAGCAGCTGAGACGGACCCCCAACACAAATCCTGAGCACAAGATCTTTGTTTAAAATGTCACTTAAATTATTTTCAGTCAGCAATGTCTTTTAATAAAATACCTCAAGAGCCACTGGACACATTTTAATGAAATTTTCAGGAAATAATAACTGGATGTACCTCAGTTAAAGTTTGGAGTCAACACAATTCAGGACGGCTGTCACAGACACTTGACCTCAGAAAACACTTAAATGGCTGTAATTGAGTTATTTTATCAGACATTCTGTTGAAATATGTTGTCATAGTAGCTAAGAGCAATTCACTAAACATACTCCAAGCACAACACTTGGCTCAATATTTCTGCTTAAAAATTCAACATTAACTCTTGTAGTCAATGCGATCTGTTAAAATGTTTAATGAATGACTGAATGGATTTTATGGAAATTGTGAAGAAGTAATTACTGGATATTAATTTATAATTGATAAATCTTTGGAGTCAACCCAGTTCAAGATGACCACCACAGCTAACGGACTTTTGCCAACACAGAAATAGCATAACTACGAATATGATAGATACTGAGCCAAAATGTGATGCGGTAGTAGCTGAGAGTCATTCACAACCTTTACTCTGACCCTGTCATTTTATATAGTAGATTGTTCATGACGGTTTTTTCCAAAGTTTGACCTAAATTTGGCCAACGATGCAGTTTTTAAAGTAATTTATGAATAAAGTTGTATTAAATTGTATAAATGACTAAATATACTTTTAAAAAAATCTCAACATTAGATGATTTTAGTCTAAATAAATAAAAGGCAGTGGGTGATATTCATTCCTTCAAGGAAGGCTGGGCCTTTAAATTGAGTTTTTCTCTTTAAAAAGATCAAGTTTTTAGTTTTTAGTCCAATATTTGACACGAGAAGTCGAGTAATCTATCTGTGGTTGTTGGCACAGTGTTGTGTTGTAATCTTTGCAGCTTTTTCCAGCAGACTTTTATTCACAGCTGATTGTGACTCTAAAAGGCAAACACACACACACACACACTCTCTCTGAAGATGTTTCACGCTGCCAATTACTGAAGAACCGAGTCAGCCTGACATACACGCTCCATTTCACTGTCTTTCACTTACACATTCAGTACACTGACACACAGCGAGCAATCACTGCTGACTTCTGTGTTTGTCAGGTGTGAAACCTCGTGAGACAAGATATCCTCACTAATTAAATTTGTGAATCACACTTTTTTTAAATCTCTGCTGCCAAATGGAGGTCAGATGGATGTGTTGGTGTATTTGAGCTGCACGGCTCACACGCGTTACCTCAAGTTCAGGAGGTTTTGTTAGATTAAAAAAAAAACAACGTGTGAATAATTTATGGTTGGTTGCTGTCTTTCCCACCCAATCTTTGCTGGTCGATTAATTGTTTCAGAAATTATTGCGATAAACGATAATATTGTTTGAAATTTGACAATAATTAGTAATCATGGTAAAATTTAAAAAAAAAAATGTTGATTTATTTTGAGTGTAGTACCTTTTTTGACCACTGGATGGCAGTATAAGACTGTTTGAACCAAAGGATGAATAGTGAGGGAGGAGCAGCGTGTCTCTTTAAGAAAAATGGGAGGGAGGCCCCTTGACGTGACATGGGCCGTCTCTCTTAGGTTCTCAAAATGGTGGATGCTCGGTGTGGTTTGAGCTCTTTAGCATAGCATTTTTCACACAAAGCTTTTAAGACAAAATCAGTAAACAAGTTCTCAGCTTCTTTTTGCAAAGAAAAACTTTTTACACGGAGGAACGGGTTTCAACCATGAATTTTCGAGTTAGACAAGACATTTTTTTTTCTCCCTGAGGTCGGCCTGTTAGCTTAGCTTGTAGCTTAGCTTCTCAGCTTAGATGCTTTCAACGATCCAAAAACGCGATTTTGGACGGTTAAAATGAATTTTAAAGAGAAAGGGAGGTCTCAGTGAAGACCACCTGAGTTGAGATTTTTGTCATCCAGTGTCTTCAGTAGAAAGAGAGAGACACGAAGAAACGATAAAGCCGATGAATAAAAATAAGGTTGATAATTTTCATTTATCATGCGATTCATTGATTTATTGTTTATCGAGACAGACCTAGTTGGTGTCTCTTTTTAATTATAGTGTTTAAAGTTATTTGATAATAGCTTCATTCTTAAAGTCAAAAATAGATGTCTGTGTTTTTAACAAGTTAAACTAGTTTAAGTTTTGAAACCGTACATGAAATATATTCTTCCACACTTTAAGATCTCTTCTGTCACCAAACGTTTGACCCCACAGCTCCCTCGAATCTCATCAATTTAAGAAGAGGTTACCTTCAGGTTTTACCTCCTTAGATGCTGCTTCCTGTCAGAAAGCCTCAGTTTGACGGAGCGACTGCAGGTTGGGAATGGGGAGGTTTATAGGGTACAACAGGGGTCTGTGTTTTTAATGTGCTGGGACATCCACTGTCTCTCTCTCACACACACACACCAGATGGAGACCCTCTCTTGGCGGAGGAGCTTATGTGAACGTGTGTGTGTTTGTCTTCACATATGGTTTCTCTCTGTGACTCTGAGGTAACAGTTGCTGGCAGCTCTGCAGCTCTGCAGGCAACAAAACGAAGGGAGGGGCGGGATGATGAATGTTTTTTAACATTAAAGTATGACACCTGAGCTGCTTTCCTAAACACACAGAACAACAAAAGCATCTGAATTTGTTTGGCTTCATAAGAAGTGATGCAAATTTAATTACTGATCATGATCATACATACTAATGCAGGTATATTTCTCCGTCTCACCTTTCTTTATCCGTCCTGTCACTCACTCACTGAGAATTTCTGACAGATTCAAACATTATTTGACACATCAATCATAATTAAATCATAATTTAGTTATCTTCCTTTACAAACAATAAGATACCCAGCAGCAGGTGTCAACCACTGTGTGAGATTCACTTTTATTAGTGTTTTGTGTTTTCTTTTACCATCCGTTCAGCCTTCCTTGTGTGATTCCCCCATGTAGTCAGCTCCAGCTCCTGCCGCTCTCACCTGTTCCTCGTTGTCTATCCCCAGGTGTTCATCATTGTGTCTCATTAGTGTCCGTTTAAGCTCAGCGTCTTTGTGTTTCCTCATTGTCTGTGGATTGTGCTTTCCATAGCCGCCATGCTCTGTGTCCTCCGTGGCTCCCTGATCCTGTGTGAGCCGTAAGTTTTGCTGCCACAACAGCTTTTTGTTTTGTTGAATAAATAGTTATTTTTTTAATTCTATCCTTGAGTTCCTCATGTCTGGCTGCACTGGGTTCGACTCAACACAGAACATGACACACTGATATTAGAGATTATTAGACCTTAGAGATTATTAGACCTTTGCTCTGCATACACTCGGTCAGCTGGAACCAGTCTGTCTGGAGCCAAGCTGTAGGACCTTCTGAACTGGTACGACTCCACACAAGCAGCAAAGTGGGTGATCAGTGATACTTTGAATGATGACTGCAGAGAAAATTAATTTCGGCCGCCTTCATCCATGATTTTGTTCTTTCAGTCACAACCCAAAGCTCATGACCATAGATGACTGGTAAATTGAGAGCTTCGCTTTTTGACTCAACTCTCTCTTCACCACAAAAGACCGGTACAACGCCCGCTTCACTGCAGATGCCGCACCTATCCACCTATCAATCTCTTGCTCCATTTTTCCCCTCATTTGTGAACAAAACCCTGAGATACTTAAACTCCTCCACTTGGGGCAGGACCTCCTCCCCAACCCGGAGAGGGCACTCTACCCTTTTCCGGCTCAAGACCATGGCTCGGATTTGGAGGAACTGATAACTCTCTCTGCATTTGATGACTACCTCTAAAACTTAAATATTTTATGTTTGAGTAATTTTATAAACATAAAAACTGATTTGATTTAATTGATAAAGTAATGCTGAAACACACAGCTGTTATCTGTTTCTGTTGCCATCTAGGGTGTAGAGAGCCACAGACATGGTGATGGTGGACCAGATTTGGCCCAGGGACCAGTATGCAATTATTTTACAACAAAGTTGTGATTTGGTTTATTATCTTCGGTTCCAAAGAACTGCACCAGTAAAGTTCAAAATAATTTGTAGTGCAAGATCAACAACAAACAACATACAAAATAACTTAGATGCATAAAAATAAATTAAATTGTGCAAAAACAGACAAAAATAAATTAAATAAAAAAAATCAAGGAAATACTTAGATAATGTAAATGAACAATTACTTGAAACCATGTAAAATGGTTTAAAAAATAAATTTAAAGTTGAATAATCAGTTCTTAAAACTGTATAAATGTATACAAGTTGCAAAAGCTGAACTTCAAATATTAAACAACCTTTAAAAACAATCACAACTTTATACTGAAATTGTATGTAATAGAAAAGTTAGAAATCAAAATAATTACTAATAAAATAAAATAAATTATTCTTATAGGGGGCCCCCTAGTGATACCGGGGCCCTAATCAGCCACTTAGTTATCTTATGCCTTGGGCCGGCCTGTTTTACAGTTATGTTACCCCAGCACGCATGTTGAAAGACTCCAGGCAGGAGTCAAACCTGCGACTTTCTTACTGTGAGGCGACAGCACGGACGACTACATCACAATGTTATGTGATGAGAAATGTAACGTGTTGCCAGTTTAGGTTGAATCAGCTGTTTTTACCAAGTTGTGTTGAAATGCAAGTGAATTATTCATATTTTGCTACTCACTGAATTGAAACAGATATGGTTGGTAGTGTTCTATATTTGTCATCATCAGCCTGCACATCTGTCCTACACATTAAGTTATATTCCAAGAAAATAATAAAATTGACATAAGCTTGCCTTTAACACAAAATTTAATGATGATCGTTATGCATGTGTACACATTACTTCTATGTGGTCTTTTTTGTCAAGCTGTTAGGAGTTCATCATCTGAGTGACAGAGTTTTATTTAAATTAATTTTAAAAATGGACATGCGTGTACTCATAATTCATTCAACCTTTATTTAGACAGGTTAATCCCACTGAGCCTGTGGGACTCATTTACAAGAGAGATCTGATTTTAACAAAGAGTGATGACAACAGTGGACAACAAAAACAATAGACAATAATAAAGGATGCGTACAAATTAAGATTTTTTTAACAAGTGAAAATAAAATGGTATTTAAAAGAAAATGTCACAAAAAACAGCTAAAGTGTGATGAGCTGCAAATAGAGAAGATTTTGATTTAAAAGTTAACATGGGTAATCAAAAATGGGCAGTTATATTATGTTTCTTGGTTACTATGTTATTGTTTTAAACTTTAGCTGAAAATACTTTTTTATAAAGTTCAGACCATCAAATGGTACAATAACAAAATGAGTTTCGTACATTTTTCTAGTTAAAAAAAAAAAAGAGTAAGAAATCAGTTGCAGTGTGTAGCTTTAAAAATATAAAATGAAAGAAAATGTTTCTTTCTTTTTAAATATCCATACCTCTTCAACCTCCTTCCCTTAAATCTTTCCAGGGCTGCTGGAGGACACTCCGTCAGGTGTGGACCCAAATGCAGAGTGCTGCGATGTGCGGTGGGACTTAAAAGTGGACAACCAATCCAGGGGAAACCTAAAAAGGACTCACCCACCATGCCAGCATCGAACCTCGCTGAGCTCCTCGGCAGCCTGCAGACTGTGTAACAGCCGGCTCAAACTTTGCCTGCTGGTCCTTGTACTTTTACACACTGTTGCCAGCCTCACTGCATCCCACAATGCAACGGGACTGGGCCTCCCCACCATCGCGCCACTGGAGGATAGCCCTGCCAATGAGGAGTGACAGAGCTGCCAGGCAGGATGCTAGTTTGTAGGAATGGTGGAGATGGTGGAGAGTGTGTGAGTGTGGGGGGTGGGGATTCCCTCGCCATGGCAACCGTTGTGGAAAAATACTGCAACGGTTGTGCAAATGGCTGGAGCTGTGTGCCTGCAGACATTCAGCAACACAAAGAGAAAACGTGGGACGCTTTGAGACGATGGATGCTTAAATCAATCAAAACAAAGAAGTAACTTAGAACTTACACAAACTGAGGGGTTAAATCAGTCCCTTGGTAGGAAACGGGGACAATGCCACCGCCTTTGTTGAGAGGGGAGGTCAGCTTCCTTGTGGCTGAGTTTCTCTAATTCGCTTTTTTACACTGTGTTCCAATTATTGGTTTCTGTTGCACTGGCTGACTATGAAATAACACAATCATATTCTCTTTCTAATATGTACTCATATTCCTCTTTGTTTCTGAGTCCTTCAGATGGGAACAAAATGTGTCCTCGAAGTAAGACAGAAAATGTGAAGAAAAAACAAATAGCTGCAGATTTGTGTGTGTGTCTTTACACGTGTGCGTGTCTGTGAGAGAGTGAGCGCATGTCGCCATCTTAAAATCTACCTAAAACTGGAGCAGCTGATTTTCCAGAGAGCCCCTCAGACTCCAATCAGCTCCATCCATTGGTTTGTTGGTTCATTCCAGATGTAATTTAACTGGGTTTGAATGTGGTTCTGATGCCCACATTACATGTGAGTTTAACAAAAGTTATATGTTTAAAAGGTTTCAGAAATTGGTATCGGCAAAAAGCTAACACTCTGGCTCAGGAAGTTTTTTCTTTAGTGGTGCCAAAGTCTGAAACAATGTTTTTATGCCTCACTTCACCTACTCTGTTCACCATGTAACTATAAAATAACAAAGATAGCATTAAAGTCACTGGTAGTGGAAATATAATAATCAGCTTAAATCAATTTATTTCAATATGAACTTGTTTTGAAAGCTATTTTAAATGCACATGTTCAGGTTCAATTTATTAGAGCCATTGTCAGTTTAACCAAGTTATTAAACTTGTCCTACCCAATTTATTTATTTTACTAGTTTAAACCTCAGTTTAAACTTTTAAATTTTAGTATTACCAAAAAATAAATAAATAAATAAATAAAATAAAAGGCATGGTGAAATCCCAGATGTTGCAGTCAATATAACAGATGAATTGACACTTTTCACCCAAATTTTCTAGCATTTTAAAGAGTTAAGAAGAGCTTTAAAAATATTTTATTGCATATTATTTTTCTAAAGGAGACAACTACATTTGGTCTAAAATTCTTTGGTCAAATTTACATATTTTATTGGAATTCCGTCCAGTTTATGTGTTTATCCAAAAACACTGATAACTAAGAGGTCTGCTGCAACAACAGTTTGAAGAAGCTTTATATTTTTACTTGTATAATTTAAAAAAAAGGGTTTATTTAGAAGGTCAAGCTGGTTTATTGTGATAAACGTGGTTGCAAAGGTGGCTTAAAAATAAAACTATTATTCAAAAGCTAGCATAATAAAGTCAATTATATAAAAATTAATATAAGAATATAATAAAATGTATTGCCATAACAGTATGGTCATTTCAGTCGCATGGTTCAGCAAACTTAAACCCGTGGGACAGTTTTGCTAAAGTTACTTTGGGTAAAGTTACTTTTTTTTTCATTACAGTCAGAATGTGCGAGCAGCAGACAAACAATGATTATTGTACTGTAAGTTTTTCCATTTTTAGCTCACCTGCAGGATGTTTTGGTTTTATTTCCTTCACATGTTTACAGGTTAGAGATAAAAATAAAAAAGCCCACCATGTGTGAGCTCTCTGAACCAGAACTACATCAGAAGTACTTCTTTTTTGGTTTGTTTTTGACTAATATGAACACAGTATGAATACTGTAGTTTGCCTGTGACGACTCTGCATTACTGATTGTTATTCCCACACATTTAAAAATACAAATAAAGTATCATGTTACTTACAGGTAGGAAAATCTTGTGCATCATAATCCTGCTCCCTGGTCCATTGCACCTATACATTTGTTTCTGTTGACATGAGGCTCTCCAAGATTAGCCTCGTTTTCATTATACTCAGTCCCGCCCCACTACTACAAGAACCACATCTAATCCCAGATCACACCCAGTAGCATGCACACTGTCTGGTGTTTTTCTCCTTAAAACATCAAAAAGATATTCCATCATGTAAAGGGCTTATAAGGAAATACAGTACAAACATTGTCATCCTCGCAGCCAGACACGTTCAAAAATGCTTGCGTTACTGTGGCTTGTAGACTTAGAGGGATTTTTTTTAACGCATAAAGCTTCACTTCTAAAGGCTTTTTCTTAACTTTTAATTTGAAATTAGGAGCATAAATAATCTCAGAGAAAGACTCGTGTCAGTGTTTGTACACCAAGCTGAGGAAAACGTGTAAATGTGTGATAAGAAAGGAATGGTATAATCTCAAGGGCTGCTTCCCCCCCCCCCCCCCTTTTTTTATTTTGTGTTTCTATGATTAATTTGGTTTTAAAATCAGGAGTATATACATTTATTCCCATACACTGATGTGTTTATGATTTATTAATCCAGCATCTGATGTCAGAAACTGTTAATAAATTTATATTTTTTTTATTCAGTCATAAAATAATATGTATATTACATGGGCCTTTTTGTTTTACATGTGCTGTTTAGAACTTGTCCCACACTAAACTTCATTTTCACAGCTTTGCATGAAATTAAAAACTCCTCATCCATCCACAGCAGTCTTGAAAGACTGTTTCCAGTTACTGTAAAATGCTGCTATACCGATTGTCACCAGTAGGGGACGTTGCATTTGTCGTTTCACTGTCATTACTGCTGTTGAAGGACAGTCACGTTTACAGGAATCAAACAGTTGGAGTAAAAAGAAATCCCTGATCCATCAGTTCATGTTACTGATCAGTGCTTGTTTAGCTCATCGACACACCAACGTGACCACATAAAATATCTTTGGACAGGCAACAATCTACTACACCAGTTGTCACTTTATGCATGAAATGCTATTTAAAACCATTATGCTGAAAACATACTAGACCCAAAAAAGTATACTATGATCGCCCCCAGGTTCAGCAAAATGTTTACAAACTCCTACAAATGAGCAAGAATAGTAAAAAGTCCTGATGAGACCAAGTAAAAAAAAAAAAAAAAAACAGACATTGACATAAAACTGGGAGTGCGCCATATTGAGTACAAGACACAAAACTGAAGTTAATTTTGTCAGTAAATAAATGGGCATAGGGCAAAACTAAATTGATTCTGTAGTAATTCACTCCAGCAACACCTCATGTTCTCATCGACCCTCATCAGACGTTTCTGTAAGAGATCTATTTAACATGCGAGAGCCATTAAGAAGGAAAAGTCATTAAGAAAGTATGTGAACTTTACGCAGGCTGCATGAGGGTGAATGCTTAACTGTGTCGCCCATTGCACACTTCGACGTGCACCTGCACCAAGAACTGTCCATTTTATGTGCAAGACTTCTTTAAGACAAGAACAAAATAGATTGTATACCTGTCATTTTATTTGTTTGGCTAACACAAGAATGCATACAATAATTACTCTGTAATTATCTTGGCTTTATTTAGGGTTGTGTCGACAAATTTCTAGCTGTGTTATATTGAAGGGAATAGTCTTGTGGATTGTTTGTAGCAGCTATAAGGGTTATGATCTGTTACTTTCCATAATATAAGTCACAAAAACTTGTTTTAGTTCTGCACATAATAATGCTTCTTGCCTTCCATCTCCTGCCCATCCATTAGTGCACCCGCTCAGATTTACACAAGGATCCCCTGCTTTCACTTTCTGTTTGTGCAACTATTCCATCCTGTGGATCTATGCAGAAGCTCATCCCTTTTGGTTAGTTTCAGTTGTAAATACGTTCCCAAGTGTGCCGAACGATGTTCCTTTTTCCTCGTGTTATTTGAGTCGATCTCATGCTGTTATTTTCTTCTTGTCCTCCTCCTTTTTCTTCTTCTTAAGTTTCGATCATCTGAATTCACTGACGTTTAAAGGGAGTGTGGTGAGGTTTAACCAACAGATGCGCCCTCAGCTTCACAGCCCCGTTGGTAAAGGCCGTGGTTCTGTGCGTGTGAAAGCAAACGGTTTCTATTAGGGAGTTGAAAACTGTTCAAACGCATATAGAAGTACCATTACGATTATGATTCTTATTACTATTATACTCACCAGTATATTGTAATATTATAGATGCTTTAGTTCAAGTGACTTCTTTAATTTTTTTTACAAACAATTTTGATGAAATGATTTATAAAAGAGTCTCACGCGTCATGATCTTTATGAGAACTACTGCGACAATGACTAAATTGTGTTCTGATGAAAATAAATACAAACATGATATTATTGATCTCTTTGTATGTTGTCCTTTTGTATGATGTGTCGTTGTTCCGACTGAAAAGCATATTTGGACACAAGATACACAGCTGTGTTTGCCGATGGGAGGATGTGACCATCGCCGGTAAAACACGTGGAATAAACCATCATTCATGAACGCAGCCACTCATACAGTCTGTTTTAACCCGCCTAACATTCATGTTTCAGGACTGTGGGATAAAACCGGAGTACTCAGAGAAAACCCACACATGCTCGAGGAGAATACTCCACATAGAAAGGCTTGTCAGCCGTCCGACCACGGCACCCTTCCAGTTCTCTTCATTCCCAGGTAGCACGAACTCAGTAAAATCAAGAGAGGTGAATTATTTTTACCATTTTATGATGATAGGCAAAAAAAAAAAAAAAAATCACAAGTTCGGCGCTGAGGCATCTGTCCGACCTGTCGCAACACGGAAGTGGAAGCAGAGGCCTCATGCAACAGAACGCCCCAGCTTATGTTGGCCCTTGGTTCTGCCTTCACATCAGGGCGGGCACAGCCTTTAACAGACCAGTGGGTAGACTGTGTGTGACCTCACCAGTCTCATCTGTTTCTGATGGTGGATAATAGGGTGATGTGCAAATCTAAGTGTTGGAAGCATACCATACATACCATTTTATTTATAGAGCACTTAAAACAGCAAAAAAGCCAACCAAAGTGCAGCAAGCAAACAAATTAAAAATGACTCCTTATTGGGTGTTGACCATGGGACTGCTCGTTGTGAGCAGCTGAGAATATGATCTGCTCCAAACCAAGTTATGAGTCCGCATAGACCAGACCGGGCCTCCAGCAAGATTCAACGTAACAGGCTCCAGGGGAGATTTGAACCAGAATCTTTCCTGTTGTGAGGCGACTGCAAAGTCCCCATGCGACTTATCAGCTAAACCTGACATTCAGAAAATAACAAAAAAAACATGGTTCATTTAAACTGCTGATGTAACAGTTGTAGCATTAACATCAGGACAAAAGTACATGTGCACGTGAACATTAAATTAGTTGGATAAAATAAGTGCTGTCATGAAAGATGAAATATTGCATATGTTCAGTCAATAGTATCAACACAATATAAAAAATAATTTTCCGCTGATGTTGTGTTGAATGAATATATTGAGCTTACAGATTTGTTGTTGCTACACTACATTAGTTTTTTATAGTGAGATATGTACTGAGTGAACAAAGGTGCGTTACTGTATTAGTACAGTATACAGTACAGTATAAGCTTTAATTTAAAAATAAATAAAAAAAAAACTGCAAATTCAGTAAAGCTGAGCATCTTTTAGCAATTCATGTTTAAAATAATTAGCATCTAGCTTCAAGCAAACAGGTAAAATTAGTTGGTTATTTTCTGACTCTACAAAAAGGTTGTCCCCGAGTTACAGCTCCCCCGACCTACGGCAACTCGGACTTACGGTAGGCCTGTCACAATAAGCAATAAATCAATTAATCGCATGATAAATTAAAATTATCGACCTCATTTTCATTTATCGC
>JARVGQ010000309.1:23687509-23699603 GCA_031762355.1 Hypsolebias martinsi | reverse complement strand
AGCAAAACGGCGTTCTAAGTACGCTGTTGTTGTGTTACATTGAAAAAAACGTGTTTAAAACGCCGTTTACTGTTCTTTTTCCGACTTGTTCGTATAAAACCACAATTAAATACAATACCTTCATTTGTTATGTGATCATTTTTCATGCATGGAGTTGCTTGGTGCATCAGTGTAAGCTTTATTGGGCAACACACGCTCCTAAAAGTGCTCAAGTTGTTCGTTGATGGACTAAATTCCAGTCAAGCAGGATTATTTTCCAACCTTCTGGTTCAACAACGTGCTTTCTCTTTTTAGTTTATCATGTTTGTATCAGAAGTAGCTTGCCACCTTTCTGCAGAGGGGGTCATATCGCCTGTCTGGTGGCCTTCGGAGCAGTGGTGTCTCGGTACCTGAATAAGGGGAGGGAGAGCTGCGTGGAGCTGGTGGAAGATCTCCAAATACTGTACCTGCTGTCTGACCAGAGAGACTGGCTGCTCAAAAACAAACTCCTGGACTGGCTTTTCTTTCAGGAACCAAATCCTGGGTCAGCAGTGAGGAACACAGTAATAGCTTTTCCTGTGTTTGCTGTGGTAGGAGCAACTCTTACCTTGTTGATAAGGTGAATTTGTTGGACTCAGAGTGTGGATGCTTCTCCTTTTCACCACTATCTCCTTTTGTTTTGGATTTTGTTTGGATTTGTTTGGAAGAATTATTAACAAGTCTCTCTTCTAAAAGAGTCCTTGTGACTCAATGTGACTAACCTGCATAAATAAATGTTGGATGAATGTAACTGTTATTTTTAACTGTGTTTTTGTTAAAAGCTATCTGTTGTGCAAAAAATTAAAATATTTAAATAAAGACTATTTTTTTAAGTAAAAGAAAAATGTGATTTCATATTATATTAGCAAAACCTGCACGTATCCCACAAACTGTCGCTGCTACGTGACACAAGAGAAACATGGGCCACCAGTGGATAATGACGATGGTGGCAGGTTTTGCAGCTCTGGACACGTTTAATTTAGTGAACGGAAAGGCAGATATGGCTCTTTTAATCCTAAAGTTTGCCGACCCCTGCCCTAGGGTTACTTGTGCAATAACATCTTGTGCACAGACAGATAAGAGTCCTTCCTGGATCTGGGTGGTGGTCCAGATCGCCACCAAAGTTATGTTTTTTTTTGTCATTTGTAAGAATCTGAACATTTCCTGATCATTTAATGAAAATGCATTGATGACTTTTTGAGTAATCTTGTGCACAGACAGTCCTGATTGTTAATAAAATATGTAGTTATTTATGCCTGTTCGTGATCACAACAAGCAAATCCTTCACTGAAAAACATTTCTTGTTTTTCACAAGATCTGGAAATGGACACAGGGGTCACTGATGCCCATGTCCAGCTATGGGCGACTGGGCAGGTCTCCAGTCCATCACAGAGGCAAACAAGCATTCACTCTCTCACTCACACTTAGGTACTATTTAGAGTTACCAATCAGTCTAACATGCATGTTTTAGGTCTGTGGGAGGAAACTGGAGTACCTGGAGAAAACCCATGCATGCACGGATAGAACATGCAAACTCCACCCAAGAAGGCCCCCAGGGCAGGATCTGATCGAGCAACCTGCTCGCTGAGAGGCAGCAGCTCTACCAACTGCTCCACCGTGCCACTAAATTCAGTGTTTTATTATTTGTGTGTGTGTGTGTGTGTGTGTGTTAAATTGAATTAGTCCTACAATGGTGCATCTATTATATTTATCACAGATAGCATCACAGATCAGATAAAACATTGTTTGTGGATGACTTCATTCGCATCTGTAATGTCTTGAAACTACCCTAGTGATTAGTGTTAGTGTTTGTTTTTATTTTTGATTTTGTGAGACAGCTGCATTCATTCAACCTTTATTTAATCCCATTGAGCCTCGAAAACTCATTTACAATCGAGACCTGACGTTGCATTACCAGAGCCAACAGCACTTTGAGAATCCAGATGTTGTCCCTTTGCCAAAACTTTTGTCCACTAGTGATTTTTGAAAAACTTGCCAGTTTTGTACTGTAACCCCTAACCTGCTGCTGTGGAGGGCAAGCTCACCACTGAACTCATAAACAAACCTTGATCTAGTTCCACATCCTCATGATAAAGTCCTGTCTCTCCCTAGTACCAAGGAGCTCCTCTCCCCTTCCTTTGTTTATTTTTTTTTAGTTTCACATGCATTGGTTCCCATGAGTACCATGCCTACTACTGGAGTACTATGTTTTTATCATGATACATTTCATTATTATGTTTCCTTCACCCTGCATCTCTTTCATTTTTATCATGGCTATTTAAACTTTATATGACAAGCAATATGACTGAAAGCAATCTATAACATTTTTACTGTAATCACTGAGCTGTGTGATGATAGCTAGCTCTATTTGTGATTAAACAAATGTAATTGATGTTGCAAGGTTACACTAAAATATATTCTCTTTTTTTGTGAACATTGTGCCATGTGTTACACCTGATTAGACAGCGCTGTCCAGTCCCTGATGCATTTACAGTTTTAGTAGAACTCTTATTTCTGAAGAGTAGAACATTTTAAAGGTATCTTTTTCAGTCATCAATACAACAAAATAGCCACATAAACAAACAAACAAATAAAAAGGCTTTTGTTAACATATTTAATTTATATTTTTAAAATGCCCTGTGGAAAGTAAACATTGTTGACTGAAGTGCTCTTCATATTTCATTACTCAAAACTAGAGTGGTGCTCACTGACGCTAACCTTTTTGCTTGGTGCAACATGAAAGAACAATGATATCTAACAAATCATGAATTTGAGTAAACGATAATGTATGATGAGAATGAGCAGCTGGTGGGATTATTATTTTTTATTTGTACAAAGTAATTTTTAATCCAGTGATTGGTTGTTCTCATATGAGGAAAGAAAGTAAAATAACAATCTCAGCATCATTTGTTCTTTCAGAGTATTTGACTGAAGCTCGATCATTTTATATCATCACCACAATGTAGAGCTGAAACATTTTTCTCTGAATGTTATCCATAGCATGTCTATTCATAGAGATATTTGACTAAAATTGCAATGGTTGACACATCGTTGACCTCCGCCAGTAGGCAACTGACCCCTGTCTGCTTTCAAAATGTCATTCTGCTATGAAGCAAATGTTACAGTGTGAAGATTTTTGCTTGTGTTGTTACATATAGTTGCACTTGTTCTGAAAAAGTACTTAAAGCTTTGCCTATGACATAGCCTACTGGTCTGCCTTTTACATACCTGTCCTCTAAAACAACAGCATTAGTTGTTTATCGTGTACAGAATTATGAATATGTTCCAAGTCCATCTCCCAACTCACCCATGAGGTAGACCACTATCTTACACATAGGAGCTCCAAAGATGAAGTCCTTCAGGATGCTGGGAATGAGGTTGAAGGGCATGCAGAAGATGGCCATCATCAGGTCACTGACGGCGAGGGACAACAGGAAGGTGTTGGTGACGGTGCGCATGCGCTTGTTGACCGTGAGCACAACGATGATCAGCAGGTTGCCAAACACACTCAGGAAGAAGATGAGAGAGTAGAGAACGATGCGCAGAGTGTGGTCTTCATCTGCATGAAAAAAAAGGACCACATATTTTAAAAAGATCTTTGTCCTAATGAATAAATACATTGCTTGTGTTTTATTTGTAAATCTCTGTTGAACAGCTGTTTTTCACATTAATCTCATTTTGTGTGGAGCAATAGTCCAGATGTTTTTAAAGTAAGGTTCTGTGGAAAGGTTTACAAAGAACTAATATCTTACTTGTTGCAAACAACTCTTTGAACAGCATCACTTTAGAAAATAAAGTTGAATTCTGACTGTAATGATGCACTAATGACTATTTCAAAAGTGGACATTTCCAAATTAGACTGATATTATCTTAAAACTATTTCAGTCTTGCAAAGTTTAGCATTTATTTTTATTTTTGTGTAACATTTAGTGTTCGTTTAGCTTATATCAGGGTGTATCTTAGATTCTTATATACTGTTTCTTTTATGCTTTATATTGTTGCTATTTTGGGGTGTAACTGGGATCTTGAATATATAATTTCATTCCACCTCATGTACCACATGTGATGCGAATAAAGAACCTTGAACTTGAAGTTTATTGTATTTCATCCAAATGATACTTTAGACAACTTTGCAGCACCATTAGTTATGCTTGGCAGTGTTATTCCAGCAGAAATGTTATAATATATGCAAAAATTACTTTAATGTGAAATTGATGATGATGTAAAATATTTGAAAATCACATTTGCATGAACCATTCGAGTCTGTAATTGTTTTACGCTGTCAGAATTCTCCATTAGTCTTGGTCCCTCTCAGACTCAGAATTAGCTCATCAGGTTTGGACAGTAAAATTAATATTATTAACTAAAGACAATACAGTGTAAATACCAATATAATAATGAGCAAACTAAGGAAGTGTAAACATTGTTGTTTCTATATTGTATTTCAATACTAGCATGACTCTTGTAAATATGACCATACCAAAAGCAGGTTACACAGGTAATGTAACCCATTTATACCATTTGTGCCGTCCTTTATTTTGGTCAGCTATACAAAACTATGTCTCATAAATGTGAAATCTGCCTTTTACCATGGTGGGATCACTGAAAAGTCCACAGCTTATCCAGAATGCTGGAGGCAAGGGATGGAGATGTTATTGGAAAATTGGGTTGAGACCAACAGCTGACCTTTGTTTAGTCCTGAATGATGTTTAAAATAAAGAAGAAAAATGACACAACACAATGAAACACACACATAACTTCTTGTGGTTTGATTTAGTTAATAATATTTGAAAAGGTCTCAAAACATATCATGATTGCAGCTAAAATTACATTATTTTACAATGAAATTGTTGTATTACTAAATGTCAAATTGTTGGCTGAATTAAAGAACCCTGGACTCAAAACCATGATACAAGAAAACATTTTGTGCTCATAAAACATGAAATGGCACCATTTTTTTTCTAGCGATTGAAGTGGATGTGCTGAAGCTTTTGCTGGTCTATTCTATAAATAAAGCTATAACATCTGCCAAAACGTTTTGTTCATTTTCTCTAACTCTTCTCATGCTATTCTCCAGGTCACCGTAGGGTTTATTCCAGCTCTTGACTACTTTATATTAAGGGTTTTAGCAGTGCTAATGTGGATTTGTTAAAAGTCTCGCTAATTCACTACGACCTGTTACAGCTGCATTTACATCGTCGACAAATCTCCACCCTTTATCTGAGAAACATCTGGACAGGACGCACAAGCTAAAATAAAATGGTTCAAAAGTCACAGGAAGTTAAAGGAAAATACTTACATAGTATTTACTTACATACTTATGTCTTTTGAACTGATGACATACGTACACTGTTCCAATTTTTTTATAAAAAAAATATTTTTTGTGCATAAGAATGTTCTTTAATGACATGCTTTATCTTGATTTTGTTTTTTTTTTTGTTTGTTTTAGAAGAAGCAAAAAACAGACCCATACATTGTTGAAAGTATCTACAAAATTGTTTATACATTTGTAAATATTAGCCTCACTTTTTTTTTTGTAAATTGGGTCAGTTCTATTGCCCTAATATTCTCTTTTTAACAGAGTGTTAACCACAGCTTACAGAGGCTATCATATCCAGTGATTGACCAAAAAACATGTTCAGTCCTTCTGACTTCAGCATTTCTTTAGCTGTTTTTAATGTTAGGTGTTGCATGTTAAATCCAAAGTCCTTCATTTTAAATATAAAAATTGGAAAGTGAAAAATAATGTAGCCTATTGGATTATGTCCTTCAGAAGGTTTTGTAATTGTTTTCTCTCTCGCCTTCGGACGAGACACAATGACCTGCCCAAAGGTTATTGTGTCTGCATCCTGCGGATTAGAGGTCCTGATGTGTGCCACATCTGCAAAATACATCTGACTTTATAAGCTCTGATTTTAACAGACTCAAAAACTGCATGTGCAGGGAGAAAAATTAAAAGCTGTTCCTCAAAGGCACAAGTAACTTACATTAACTGCAATGTAAAATTACATGTTGGGCTTCTTCTCTGTCTAACAAACTTTATGGCCATTGTCATGATTTTATTTATTTATTTATTTATTTATTTTTTTTTTTTTAAGAAATGTGTTGTTTGCATTGCCTGGAAGTGTTCACAAATGAGCAAAACTAAAACATTTTGCTGATATTTGATCAACAGCTCTAGCCTTGATATTAAAGACATAGGTGGTCTGTCTCGTCTTCATTTCACATCCCTATTCAAAATATTTGGATTGACCCAACAATAATCTGTTTGCCTGTATATTTGCAAGGCTTTTGAAAATCTGCAATAAATGAAATGCAGCTATATTAAAAAGGTCTCTAAAAGGCATTAGGGGTTGATCCATATTCTTTCCTGACAGATAACAGCTGCTGAGACTTAATCATACATCGTCCCCTGTGATAACATGGTG
Organism: Hypsolebias martinsi; assembly: GCA_031762355.1. Taxonomy (NCBI): domain Eukaryota; kingdom Metazoa; phylum Chordata; class Actinopteri; order Cyprinodontiformes; family Rivulidae; genus Hypsolebias; species Hypsolebias martinsi. Next base: position 23,693,157 of record JARVGQ010000309.1, on the reverse strand, counting down.
CCTAATGGGAATGTGTTAGTTATCTCAATGACTTTGTTATCAGAGTGCCAAACAATTGCATCATCTAATTTTCTGGTGCACTGTTTGAAGAAAGAGAAAATTCAGAACTCTTTGAAACTAGGATGGTACAGAGTTGCAGCTGAGTGCTTCTCTTCCTATAAATTAACAAATTGTTTGGAGCTTCTCATGATTCATATATTCACTCCACTGCAAGTCATAACTAAAGTTATACGTATATGTGCACATGCAACCAGATTTAAACATCTGGGTGCAAGTGCAAATGGTGCCCTGCCTTGAAACAACCATCTAGAATTTAGAAGGATCAAAGTACAACAAAGCATGAACTGTACATCTTCAGAGAAGTACTTATATTTGGATGTAAAATGGAAAACTTGTGGAGTTCTTCTGGACAATAACGTGTGTATTTCATTGTGTAAGATCATTTTGTGTCCATGAATTAAAGCTTCAAGGAGTTTAACTTGTATTCTGAAATGTACACTCTGCTCCAATGTTTTTTTTTTTTTTTTCTGACAAACAACTCCTGTTTGATGGTTCCTCCTCAGTCCACATATAAGAAAAATAACACTTAAAATGTAGTGTTTTAATGGTTTGCAGGTATAGATTGCACATATGAAAGTAAACTGTATTTATATTCGTCATAAAATCAAAACATACAATGCAAGAAAAAATGTGACGCACATCATAATTATGCGTTGTATGCACATTGAAAGTCTCCTTATCTAAATTCATCTTATCTTTCCTTAAAGTACACAGTTTCTGAATTTGATTTTGTGATTTTTTTTTTATGTTTTTATTGCTGTTATAAATTCTTATTTTGTAATTATTTTATTCTGTTTTGTGCCTTACTTTATTTTAATTTAATGAGTTCTTTTCATTGAAAAATGTCTTCCTATTTCTTTGCTAGATTGCAGTTCAAATCAGAATACTTACAGTTTATGTACAGATTATGTCTCGCAGTATTTATTAGTTATTGGTTTTGAGTCATTCAGTCAAATTCTTGCCTCGTCTTCCTCGTTCCCTGGTTGGTTTTGTCTTTGTGTTCCTATTCCAAGCTCTTGTTCTGTTCAGCTTCAGTTCATCTCATTTCTTCTCAGTTCATTTATTGCAATATAAACACATTCTGAAGTTTGAATTTAAATAATTTACAATCAATGAAGTGTTGTAAAAATTTTTGAATCCCAGTAAAACAGTGTCACCCTAAAACAATCTATTGTAATCACTTTTCATAATGTCTCTTGTTTATTTTAATGAATTTGAATTTAGAACAGGTTTATGTGCACCACAGCCATAAAATCTGATCCTCCAGGCTGGTGCATCAACCATCACTGTGTTGTCAAAACTGACTGATTCTTGAAGGCAGATCATTTCTTCTGGTGTTTGCCATTATTGCTTCATCTGACAAAGTTTACAGGAAAGTGACTATAACTTGTCAAAGTAATATTTCCATAAACGTCAGATTTGACACTTTTATAACAATTCTTTAAAGCAAGTGATAATACTTTATGTATTTTTCATATTATGTACAAAAACAATGTAATTTACCACTTAAAATGTTTATTGTTGTTTTGTAGAACTTTAAGCTTGATTCAAAAAGAAAAGGCTTCAAGCGTGTTTTTCTTTTTTTCTTTTTTTTCATGACTACCTTCACCCTTCTTTGATTGTAATAATTTGCCAAGGATTAAGGGATAACTAGGCCACCACTGATCAATGTTGCTAATCAGATTGGGGCATTATAAAGCCATTTTTAAGGGATTTTAACACCAAAGTAAATTAAAAGCACTTAATATAATACTTCTGTTTATGCCCCTTGGTTTGTGGTAACCTAACTAAGCCAGCACCTTACCAATATTGATTTGCTCTAATCCATCCGGGATGTAAATATGTGCTGTGCACAGCTGGCTGAGGCACTAATCCCAGCTCCACTTATCTGCCTGCTCATCAGAAAGCAGCATAACAATCAGCTGTAAATGGTAACATTGCTGTGAAATGAAACATCATATTAAACAACAGAATATTAGATACAATATTTGATGGCTTCATGATTGTGTATTGGTTTACTGCCTTGCCCTTCAGTCCTGGCATGTTTTTGTATCGCTTGCAGGCTTAGCTATGGATTTAGAGTCAGCCTGCTCAGTGGAAATCAGGAAGTCAGGTTTTTTTTTTATCCTGTTTCTTTCATCTCTCTCTCTCTCTCAGAGTCGCACACACAAACACACATGTACTGACATGTGGCTTCACCATCTGTCACCCAAACTCCACTGCAAATAAAAAGCTCTAATATGGAGGATGTGCTGCAGGGGAGAAAATCAGGGTTCCTCCACAAGAGCAGGCTTGAAAATGGCAACAACTTAAATTGCTTAATTTGATCTTTTTGTGTTTGTGTGGGCACATAGACATCTGCACGAGGGATAATTAAAATGTATACTGACACATGATTGGCAGGAAAGAGAGAGAGAGAGCGCATCATTCTAACTTTTTAGAGTGTCACTTTCCCGCTTGCCCATGATGAAATATGTTACACTGGCTTCAAATTAATCAAAGTCAATTAGCATTACCTGTGTGTTCGATGATAACTCCCTCAGAACATCAAAACATCAACCAGTGTTCTCAGGCAGGACTTCCTCTCAGTGCTCATCGTCGTAGAATGGAAGCATTATTTTTATTATTTACCTTGCTAATGCTCTCACTGACCAATATAATTCAATTTACTTCAGTCTACTTAGATAACACCAACAGCAAAAGCCACCCCAGTGGACTTGACAGATAAAGTAAACAGGTCCGTTTCAAATCCAGTGTAATCCAATCACATTATGCACATGGCAGACCAGTTCTGCTTTGGACAGAGAGAGTTCAAATGACTCAAAAGAAAGGTACCAGTGAAGGATTGGGCCAGAAGAAGAAAAAGTGTTTATCCCTTAAATAATCCCAATTCCTGATTTTGTGATGAAGGATGACATACAAAGGCCACCTTCCACAAACTTTTACTATCCTAAGCTTGAGGTGATGACCAACATGTCTGAACAAACTTTCGCAGAGAAAATGAGCAAGACTACATCATTTTAGAAGCAAAGACAATATTTTACATTTCATGAAGCCAAAAAACAGAAAGAAAGCAACTCAGAACTCTTACTTACTCACATCAACAAAACAAAACGTTCCAAAACTACCCACTTTGATTGTTGTCACCCATTAAATGGACATTATCAGTTGTTAACATCCCCATTTGTTTCCTTCAGACTGTCCCTCCTACCTCCTAGTGGGCTCAGTAGGTTATTATCACATATTTATAAGGTTAGGGTTAGGGTTACGTAAATCCATTATCTTTTACCCACTTTTTCCTTTTTGGGTCACAGGAGTCACTGGTGCCCATGGTCAGCCATCACTGTGCGAGAGGCAGGGTACACCCTAGACAGGTCGCAAGTCCATCCCAGTTAGATTATTGCTGTATTGTATATGAATGGATCAGAATTGTGTTCATATCAAACAAACGAAAAAAACAACAAACCCTCATATCCTCTCTTAAGTGACTTCTTTTAAGATGTCAAATTAAAGCCTTATAACTTAAAATCTGGAATTCATCTCTTCATATCCAGCTTCATTCATACTCATCTGCTCACACATGTTTGTGCTGCTGTTGTTCGGCGTATTGTTTTTGTGTTTTTTAAGTGTTTAGCATATTCTTAGTTTAGTGTACTATTAGTTCATATCTTAGATCTTATTACTGCTTTTCTTTGACAATTTATACTTTTGTTGGATGTAAATGGGACCCTGTGTACACAATTTCAGGCCACCTCATGTACCACACGTGATGTGAATGACAATAAAGAACCTTGATCTTGATCGTGGCCTTAAAAGTAGGAGGTAAATTGTAAATAAAGGTTTTACATAAAACTAGCAAAAAGCTTCCACTTTTATACGCACCTGCAATCAGCGATAAGAACGTACCTTTAAACTTACTAGGAGGTACATGAGGGCCTGACGGCAACCTATGGGGATGATAACAACTGATAATGGCCATTTAATGGGCTGATAACATTCGAAGCGGCTGCCAAAACTGTCAACCCTCTTCCCCAAATTTGATTTTTTTTTTTAATGACTGCACAGAGTATGTATTGTTATCTCTGTGTGAAACTTATGAACTTTTCTCCATGACTGTGTAGGTTTTTTTCCGTGTGCATGCCGGGAGTGTCTGAGTGCCCCCCAGTGATCCAAGAAACCTTTGCTATTGGGAATAATTTTGCCTCTGGCGGCAAATCATTCAGACAAAATGTGATTCAACAAATCTAAGATGAATCAATGAATGGGAGGGCTGCTTAAATTTTCAATGTTTTTGTCCGTGTATTAAATGGTGATAGAATCATATTTATTGTATTGTTTTGCAATGCACTGCACACTGTTGTATTGTGTGATGAGCTATATTGCATTAAGATGACTTGAGATTTAGAATTTTATTTTCAATGGATGTCTGGCTCAGGCAACCTGCAGCTCAGAACATACTCCGTTCAGAAAGACGTTATCAGCAGTATTGTGTGTTTAGATTGAATCCAGAGCCTAAGCTGTTTCAAAGAAAAAGAAATAAGATGATTTTTACCTGCGCCGAAAGATATAAAAAATAAAGTGGAAATGTCTTTGAGTCTGAATCCCACCACATACTTTGGGATTCTGACCAATGATATCAATGAAGCCAGGTTATGAAAAAGACAGTGCAGAGCATTTGTAGCTATAAATCAAAATAGGAAATGTGTAAATGACGCCTGCATAGTGCTGAGAATCTGTTTCAATTGGAAGAAATCAAAATAATGTGTTGTGAGATGCAACAAAAAAACCCACAAATAATGTAAAATTTGGTGGCACTGACATGGATTCAAACTAAAGACAACAAAAAATCATATATATTTTACCTTTTTGTGTAGTGGTGTGAATGCTAATAAAGTATTACAATTAATATTTTCAGATTGTCCGTTTTCAATCAACCAAGGACTAGTTTTCTTGTTTGAATGTTGTCAGTACATCTCACAGCTTTAGTGTAAAATTTATGACATTAGTTAATTAAAAGTAGGGGCATTAAAGTCTCTTTCTCCAAATTGGGATGGAGAATAAATTGTGATGGTATCACATGAGGAATTGTGAACTCCTAATGGAAATAGGGTAATTTACTTCAAAAGGTTTTACCTGTGTTTTTGTACAATATGTGATTTTTATTAAAAAAAATAAAACATTTTGCTTTAAGTTTATGGTTGTACACCCTATCCTTAATGTACATATCCATAATTTATGATGACTGTTTAATCTTTGAAATCAACAGTGTGAGCTAACTGTTTGGGGTTTACAAAAAGTTTTTTCTCCTGACCTATTGGTATGGTAACACAGGCAGATCCATGTTTTCTTTTAATGCCTATTTAATTTTAGAAATAGATCCACTTGATCTTCCTAAAGTAAATCAATTTCAAACTTATTTAACACTAACTTGGCCACCATTATTCTTTTCCAGTGGTGGAGAAAGTACTCAAACACTGTACTTAAGTAAAAGTACAAATAAACAGACAAAATTGTACTCTAGTAAAAGTAGAAGTACCATATTAATGTTTTTACTTAAGTAAAAGTAAATAAGTACTTGCTTTTAAAAA
>JARVGQ010000309.1:23620067-23631137 GCA_031762355.1 Hypsolebias martinsi | reverse complement strand
CGAGATGGGATGGAGATTTGTAGGAGGTCAGATAGATAAGGAGGGGCGAGGTTGTGGATAGCTTTGAACGTGAGAAGCAGAATTTTGAAGACAATGCATGATTTAACTGGGAGCCAGTGGAGCTGCTGCAGGACAGGAGTCATGTGATTATAGGAAGAGGTGTCATGGTCAGCGGCCCCCGCTGACTCCCCCATTGGCTCTGTCTCACACTCACTCATGCCTGCTATTGTTTTCAGCCCCTCTTGCCATAGTTTCTCTTCCCTTGCATTGTAATGCCTATCACCCATCTCCAGCTCTAAACCTACTCCTTCCAAGCCATGCCACACCTCCCTTGGTTCTCACAGAAATCAGTCCTGATTCCACTCACCTATTCAGCTCGCATCTAGTTCACCTGCTCTGCATCCTTTAAAAGCTCCATTCTCACTCTCCACCAGGGCAAGATTATTATACCTCCCATGGTCGCTGATAGTGAAGCCTGTTATCCAGCCTTCTTGTTCATGCCTGATCTTCATGCCCTGTATTTGGATTTTTGACCTCATGCCTTGTCTTGTGGATTTACTGTTTTGCCTGCTCCTCGTCTGGTTCTGCTCTGCCCTTCTGATCATGTGTTAAAGGCCTCCCTCTGCAGTTTCCTTCCCACCAGTTACAGTGACATCATCCTGCCCAGCTCCAACCTGTGGTCCCACCTCGCCTGCTTGTGAAATGTTGAGTGGAGTCTCTCTCCCTCAGCCTGTGAGGACCTGTCACTATGGTTGGTGTGAGTTTTTCATTAATGTTATCATTTAAAAAACACTCTGTTTGTTCAAAGTTGATTATCATGATGTGCGTGTAATACTGACTAAAGGAGTATTGGTCACGCCGGAACTGTCTAAACTCATATAAAATATTTATGAGAAGACTTTTTGTTCTAAACTGCAGAATGTCCCAACTGCTCTGCTAACACTTATCTTATGATGACAGAAGTTGATCTGAAACTGCTGTGTCATGTGTTCCACTCCCACTTACTGCTGATTTCTGTTTTCTGTGTCACTTGTCTGAATAAAAGACAGTCTCAAAACTCCAGCAAGTTGGGAGTTCACCTTAATCCTGGTCTGTGGTGGATTTCCTCTCTTTGCAAAGAGCGGTTCAAAATCTCACTCTGTTGTCTTGTGTGAATTGTTTTATTTAAGGTTAATGAAGGAAAAACCTATCAGTTGGATCCTGACATCATCTGCAGCTGCAATATAAATAAAACTGTTATTGTTTTTAATCCTGTGTCTGGCTTATTCTGAACCCAAAAAAACTGGTGCATTAAAGAATAATCTCGCCAAAAGATGGATTCTAAGCCAGATCAAGAGTGGCTCTCAGGGATCGAGAGCTCCCTAACACGTTTGGACTCTGAATTACAGATTTTTAAGACCTTGTTATGTGCCAGGTTTTCAATACCCACCCCAGAGACTTTTCCTTGCTCCGCGCCTGCAGCAGGTCCAGCCTCAGCTGCAAATTCCATGATTTTCAAGCCTTTTGCAGCTCTGAGCTCATTGCCTTATGCAGAGCCCAAGGCCTCCATGTCAGCAGCAGCTGCAGACCCACAGCCCTCCATGTCAGTCGCAGTGCCCAAGGCCTCCCATGACTGCTGCAGAGCCCAAGGCCTCCCATGACTGCTGCAGCGGCTCTACAGATCTCCACGTCGCCCGCTGCACAGGCTCCACAGACCTCCACATCGCCCGCTGCACAGGCTTCACAGACCTCCACGTCTCCCATTGCACAGGCTCCACAGACCTCCACGTCGCCCACTGCACAGACGCCACAGACCTCCACGTCACCTGCTGCACAGGCTCCACAGCCCTTCATACCTGCATCCTTGCTGCTGATCTGGTCCCATCTCGAACTACTGGAGGGCCGCCTGGCCTTTCGCCATGGACATTACAACTTGCCAGACGACCTCATGGCCACCCTCCGGAGCCCTGGAACAGCTCAGGACGGCCCTTCTGGTTGCCAACCTGTTTCATGCCCTCCTCTAAGACCCCCTCCACCCACACAGTTTTCTTTATCTGCATTTCTGACCATGGTAATGACCCTGACTGTTTTTTGACTTTCCCTCTGGATTTCACCTGCCACACACAGACTGAAAAGATTGGACTCCCACCTTGGACCCTGACTCCAGCAACCAGCAGCAAATATAATAAAAACTGTTCTTGTTTTTTTGCACTCCTGTTTCTGGCTTATTCTGAATCCAAAACCCAATCTTGACAGGAGGTTTGAGTTATTACACTAACAGCTGAGTTCTGGACCATATGTAGCTTATGAAGAGATTTGTTAGGGAGACCATAAAGAAGGGAGTTGCAGTAGTCCATCCAGGACGTCACAAGACTGTGCACAAGGATGGCTGTGGGGCAGGGTGTGGGAGAAGGACGGAGACGGTTAATATTTTGGAGGTGGAAATAGGCAGACCGAGTAACATTGTTGATGTGTGAAGTGAAGGAGAGAGTGGTGTCAAGGATGACACCAAGACTCTTGACCTGAAGGGAGGGGGATAGCAGAGAGTTGTTAAGGGGGACGAGAAGATGTTCTGATTTTGAAATAGAGTTTTTAGTACCAACAAGAATGATTTCTGTTTTGTCACTGTTTAGTTGAAGGAAATTGTTAGAAAATCAGTGATTTAGCTCATTGAGACAGTCTGTGAGGATGGAGGGTGGGCGGGTGGAGTTTGGTTTTGTTGACAAGTAGAGCTGTGTGTCATCAGTGTCATCAGTAACAGTGGAAATGGACACCAAATTTGCAGAAGATGTGACCTAGAGGGAGGATGCAAATTATGAAGAGGAGGAGTCCGAGGACAGAGCCTTGGGGGACACCCGTGGAGACAGGGGAAGACTGGGAACGGAAGGATTGAAGCTGAATGAATTGAGTGCGGTCAGAGAGATAAGATTTGAACCAGTCTAACGGAGTACCTGAGATGCCATTGGAGGTTAGTCTGATGAGGAGGATAGAATGACAGATGGTGTCAAAGGCAGAACTTAGATCAAGAAGAATGAGGATGGACAGAAGACCAGAGTCAGCAACACGAAGAAGGTTATTAGTTATTTTTATTAGAGCCGTTTCAGGGCTATGGTGGGGGCGAAAATCAGATTGAAACTCTTCATAAATGTTATTGTTGAATATGTGAGAGTGAAGGTGACTAGCAAGAACTTTTTCAAGAACCTTGGAAATAAAGGGCAGATTAAAGATCGGACAAAGATTACTGAAGTTGGTAAAGTCAAGACCTGGTTTCTTGATGATGGGGGTGATGGCAGCAGATTTGAAAGCTGTAGTGTATAGTAGAGTACATTGTGCATATCCATACTTTATTTTTCCTTGCAGCACTATAAAAGAGGGTGAGTAAAACAAAATTTGGTTCTAGGTTCTCTCAGCGATTTGTGTGAATGTTTATGAATCATCACTCTGTGATCCATTTTTCTTCTGTACATTTTTCGGCATTTTTCTCGTGCCCCAGTTTTCAAGCTATTTCAACAAATAAATCTAAATGTTCAGAAGAAGGGTGTATGACTTTGGTATGGGTGCGGCTTTAGCGTGTTCTTTTTTTAATATTCAGCCTTTTCTCTCATTTTTTTTTTTTCGTAGAAAATGAATCGTTTTGCATCCTTCAAATTTTTCGATCTGTTTACAACCTTTTACTGCTCCTTTCACATTTTGTTCTCTTTCAGCTTTTTTCAGCTTCCTTGTGGAAATTTAAATGTTTTTCAACTACTTTCAGCTCATTTCAGCTGTTTTTCAGCTGTTTTGTGCACATTTCAGGTTCTTTCTGTTAACTACATTTTTTTGCTTCTTCAAACTTATTTCTGCTAATTTTAGCTTATAGTGCTCCTTTCAGCTTATTTATGCAAGTTTCAAAATTTTCTGCTATTTCAGCTACTATTTAACAGTTTTAAGCAAATTTAAGCTTTTCAGCTAATTCCACATATGTTGCACTCATTTCAAATTTTACAGCCTAATTCAGCAAAAAAAAAAATGTGCTCTCTCCACATCCTTCTACTTTTTTAGTTTTTGTTTCAGCTGGTTTTATATTAAATTTTTTTTGGGGTGGGGGGGGATAATTTCCACTTTTTTGTGCTCATCGCTGCTTTTATTAGCATAATTGAGCAAACGTTCTTTCTGCCTTTTTCTGGTATTTAAGTTATTTCTACCTTTTCAGTTAGTTTTAGCTAATTTCAGCTGTTTTTAGAGAGATTCAAGTTATCTGTGGTAAATTATGTTACTCACAGTGAATTTAACTTATGTCTGTTAAATTCAGCTTGTTATGCTCCTTTCAGCTAAATTATCAGCTAGTTCTGCTATTTCAGCTACTTTTGAGCTATTTTATGCTCATTTTAGCTTTTTAAGTTGATTCCACATTTGTTTTAGCTCATTTCAGCTCTTTCCACATCTTTCTGGCAGATTAAGCTTCTTTCTGCCTTTCAGGTATTTTTCAGCCATTTTTTTTGGTTGCTAATTTCAACCTTTTTTAAGCAAATTTCTTATTTTTTATGCTTATTTCTGATTATTTAAACCTAATTTAGCAAACATGTTCTTTCTGCTTTCTTCTGCTTATTTAGGCTTGTTCTATTTCAGCTACATTTCAGCATTTTAAAGCTAATTTCAGCTGTTTTTCAGCAAGTTATTCAGCATTAAGCATCCACACTGAATTTTCGCAGGAAATTCAAATTACTATAGTTTGAATACTTTAGCTAAAATATGCACTAAAGCACAATAATATCAGTTTTGCAGCTGTGTAGCCATGACATTAAGCTTGTTTGTATTTGTGGTGCAAAATGGAGAACAGAAACATGAATGAAATATATGTAAAAATATATATTTTATGCATTCAACCCTATAAAGAAGCTCCAAAATGTGACACAGATGGCAAAGTGAACTGAGTGGGAAAGTCTCCACATGAAACCTGATGCAGAGAAGACAGGCAGATCTTAGAGACAAACTGATTGTTCATACGACATGAGCTACCTGCTGTTTGACACGTATACTGTAAACTATTCACATCTGGGTTTTAATATTTTGACTCCACAGTCTGTGTCCTTGTTGGTGTTTCATTGCATCGGATTTTGGATGCCTTCTTTTTGCACACATGGATTAAAACAGAAAATGAGTGAATGCAGATGTTCCTAACTGTTCATCTCTAAGCACATACCAACGAGCCTGCTGAGACCCAGCCAGTCATGTTAATAAAGAGCGGAGCAGCGGCAGGAGAAGGAAGGCTTATCCTTCTAACCAGAAACAGCTGCTGCAGATTCCACCGACTGCTTTCTGTTTGGGTACATCATATCTTGGAAAATGAACATTTTCCTGTTTGCACCCACTTCTCTTTGCTTTCTTTTCTCCACACACTGCACACTTTTGTTTTTCGTCCCCCAGCCCAAGTCTCTTCTGAGCGAAACAAAACAGCAGTGAGTGGAAAGAGGACCTCCCTGTCCTGCTCCTATGGTTTGCCTGAGAAGGTGAAGCAGATTATTTGGTTTCATAATCCTGCTGGAGGCCCGTCTACAGAGGTGGCCTCGTATGCCAAGAGGAGTGACCCCATGATCGAGCCCGTGTACCAAGGAAGGGTTTGGCTCACCGCCTCCCTGTCAGACAGTCAGCTCACCATCCAGCCTGTTGCTGTCCAGGATGAGGGCTGCTACACCTGCCAGTATGAAACCCATTCTGATGAAACAAAGAGCGCCGTGGTTTGCCTCGCCACATACGGTAAATACTCACACATCACCAAAACTCAGTAAACGTAAGAGACGAAAGTCTTTTACATCGTCCCACTGTGATGCTCTGGTTGCTTGTGAATTATAAGGTCACTGTTTGCCAAACAGGTTCTTGTGACAACAAATGTGATTACAATTATTTTTAAAACTAAGGCTAAATATTATCTTATCATTTAGTCACTAAGATAAGATAATACATTTTTCATCCCAAAGGAAAAGAGCAGCTTCGGAAAATTGGTACAATACAATAAATGCATGAATGCAATAAATACAGTAAAGCACAGCCCTTCCACAAGTATGTATATAAAACATAAAATTTAACAAAGAGGTAGCAAAAGCACAGTAAAAATATATTGACTGTGTGTTTTATCTAAACCGTAGTATTTGCAGATCAAAAGGTAAGCAGCTGTTGGTGCACTTTTAATCCGTGGCATCACTCCTGTGTCCAGGATAAGAGCATTGAAAACTAGAAATAAAATCAGTAGCTACTGCAAACCATCCCCCACTCCCTTCATTTTCCAGCCCCTTCAGAGAGGTTATGTAACCTGATAGCCAAAAAAAAAAGTACTCATCTGTAGGTGGAGCAGCTCAGTGACAGCAGCCTTCACTGAATGTGCTCCTCTCTTCTGTAAAGGCAGCTTGGAGAGGGTGACTGGTGTCCATTATAAACTTGAGCCTGGGTCTTGATCTTTGCTCCTCCGCTGCCTCCACAGAGTCCAGTTGATGATCTTGAAGCACCTGGTGTCCCTCACCGTCATGCTGCCACCTCTACGGTGTTAAAGAGGACATTGGTGACCTCTGTCTGGTACAACATCTGCAAGCCTCTTGCAGATGTTAAAGGATGCCAACCTCCTCAGGAAATACATCCTGCTCTGTCCTTTCCTGTAGAGCAGGTCGGTGTTTAGTGACCAGATTATTGTCCAAATGCAGTCCCAGGTCTTTGTATGATCGGACAATCTCAGCCTCCACCTCCTCAGCGCAGACTGGCTGTGGAGTGGGTGGAGCTCAACAGAAGACCATCACCTTGGTCTTTCTTGTGTTGAGATGCAGTTAGTTCCTGTTGGTATCCAATTAAGTCCTTGACCTGACTGATGAACCTCCTTGCTCCTTGATACAGAGCACAACAGCTGTGTCACCAAAGATCTACACATGACATCGCACTGAGCTGTACAAGAACTCTGCTGTGTGCAAAGTGAAGTTTTTCAGAGGGTGGGAACTTTCCCCAAACCCAGGCTCAGATTGAGGAATAGACCACCAGGAGCCTGGTCAGGACCAGCTGCTTTCTTGTGGTGGATTTTCCTCTTTTCTCTTTGAACCTGGTGATCAGTGATGCAGGAGGGAATAACAGCTGATGAAGCATCAGATGGATGGTGGATGGAGAGGCAAAGTGGCAGACGATTGAAGTTTCTATGTCTATTTATGTAAAGAAAATACGGAAAAAAGCTCTTAAAATGAATTGAAGAAAGAGAATAATGGCTACAGGAGAGTGAAGCTTTACTAAAACATCTCTCAGCCCTGTGAATCATTTTATCTTTACTTTCAGAGGAGTAAAGTAAAGACAAAACAGTAAAGTCAAGTTGCAGACAACTTGCCACACCTTTAATTTTCTGTTACCTCAAAGTGGGAACTTTTTCCTCAGTTATTGCTCAATAATTTGTTACCACAGCTTGAAAAGAACTGCAAGCAGAAACTATTTTTGTTACTCCACCCATTCAGCTTTCACACATTTACACTTTAATGTTAACTACTCGTTTTTTTTTTTACCCACTTTTTCCTTTCTCTGTCACCAGAAAACTGGTGTCTATCTCCCGTGGTCACTGTGCAAGATGCGGGTCCACCCTGGACAGGTCTCCAGTCCATCACAGGGACACATAGAGACAAACGAGACAAACAACACTAGGCTCTCACACCTAGAAACAATTTAGATTTACCAATCATTCTAACATGCATGTTTCTGATCTGTGGGAGGAAACTGGAGAAAACCCACGCATTCACGGAGCGAACATCCAAACTCCACCCAGAAAGGTCCCCGGCCAGGGTTTGATCCAGCAACCTTTTCGCTGAGAGGTGACAGCTTCACCAACTGATCCAGTGTTCCGCTCAGATAAATTTATTAATATTATCTTCCTTGCGGCTGCTGAATGTTTTTATGATTTTTGTAGGAAAACTAGAGTTTGCCTGATGTGCTGACACACAATCACAGAACTGTTACATCCATGTGAAGAATGGATCGTTTATAAGAATGATGGGGGGCGGTCTGTGAGACTGTGTCAGTGTTCGCAGCACACAGTGATTCTCTCTGTGCATTGTCTGCCTCCCTTTGTGCTCATTCACGTTTCTGCTTATCTCCTGTCCCCCTTTCTCTCTCAGTCGCCTCAAGAAACAGACGTGCTTTTGTTAGTGACTGAGCTGTACGCCAGATTTTCATCATCCTGACACATGATTAGCATTTATGTTTTTTTATTCACCAACAGGCATTCCACATAAAATTACATAATCCCTCCTGCTTTGTTGCCATTTTGAAAACATACCCTCTAATGATGATTAGTTTAGTCTGTTATCATTCTTTCATAGGTGACAGCAAGAGCCTGGACTATTTGAAATCCTCTCCACATGCACTAATTACAGTCAGGTCTGAACATATTTGGACACAGACTGTGTGTTTTGCTGTTTCTCAAAATGTGTAGAAGAAACAAGCATATGATGGATGTGTTGCAGAAAGTGCAGTCAGTTTGAGTCCAGCTTTTTCACTTCAACTTTAAAAAAGGGTTTAAAGTCTTATTCTTTCATGTTTTTCTTTTATCTTTAACAGATGAAATATGGGTTCAATCTTTTTTCCTATAACTGACTGAGAAAGGGTTTAATCTTTTCCTCAAAATGTTTCACATTAACATTTCTAAATAGCTTAGGTTTTCATCTGTCTGTACTTTGAAGTGTGTTCAATTCAGCTTTGCTGCACTTGTTCCACTTTGACTTAATTAACATTTTTGCTGCTTCTGTCTTGTGTTAGAGTCATTAGTGAGCTGAAGAGTTTCTGTCACTGGAAGCGATCCCTGCCCTATTTATCATGTTGCATCCACATGTTCTACAGATGTTATATGCTTTCACTTCTTACCTGTTCTGAACATTTTTGTAGTTTTACTCTCTTTTATTCTGGTTCTCATTAAAGTTAGTATGAGTTGTTTCACAAAGTATTAATGTTGTTCTGATGTAAGTTTTAAGATCCTAGTTGGTAAATTTCTATCAGATTTTTATTTGTCACTGAGATGTGAGTGGAGTACTCTGTCTGGTAACCCATTTGTTTTCACCTTCATGGAGGATTTTGTTTTTTTATACAATAATGAGTTTGAAGTTGTTACAGTGTTGTGTCATAGACAGTCCTCAACTTCTTTCCTTTTCGACTTGGGAAATATGGTGAAATCATATCAACTCCTTTCTGGTGCAAAGAACCTGGTAACACCAGGGATTCAAGCAATTTGAAAAATGTCATTGTCTAAGTAAGTTAGTAAACTTCATTTATATAGCACATTTCATACATAAAATCACAAAGTGCTTTACAGAAATACACGCAGCCTTAATATAAAACAAAGACAGTAAGAACAGCTGATAAAAGAACATTAAGAACAGTTGATAAAAGAATGGTGAAACAGTTGACAAAAGAACGGTAAGAACAGTTGATAAAAGAACGGAAAGAACAGTTGATAAAAGAACGGAAAGAACAGCTGATAAAAGAACATTAAGAACAGCTGATAAAATAACATTAAGAACAGTTGATAAAAGAATGGTGAAAACAGTTGATAAAAGAACGGTAAGAACAGTTGATAAAAGAACAGTAAGAACAGTTGATAAAAGAATGGAAAGAACAGCTGATAAAAGAACATCAAGAACAGTTGATAAAAGAACATTAAGAACAGTTGATAAAAGAACAGAAATAACAGCTGATACAAACCGTAAGAACAGCTCATACAAACCGTAAGAACAGCTGATACAAACCGTAAGAACAGCTGATAAAAAACCATAAGAACAGCTGATTAAAAAAAACATAAGAACAGTTGATACAAACCGTAAGAACAGCTCATACAAACCGTAAGAACAGTTCATACAAACCGTAAGAACAGTTCATACAAACCGTAAGAACAGCTCATACAAACCGTAAGAACAGCTCATACAAACCATAAGAACAGCTGATAAAATAAATTTAAGAACAGCTGATGCAAACTGTAAGAACAGCTGATACAAACCGTAAGAACAGCTGATAAAAGACCATAAGAACAGCTGATACAAACCGTAAGAACAGCTGATACAAACCGTAAGAACAGCTCATACAAACCGTAAGAACACCTTATACAAACCGTAAGAACAGCTCACACAAACCGTAAGAACAGCTGATACAAACCGTAAGAACAGCTAATAAAAAACATAAGAACAGCTGATACAAACCATAAGAACAGCTGATACAAACCATAAGAACAGCTGATACAAACCATAAGAACAGCTGATACAAACCGTAAGAACAGCTGGTACAAACCATAAGAACAGCTCATACAAACCATAAGAACAGCTGATACAAACTGTAAGAACAGCTGATACAAACCGTAAGAACAGCTGATACAAACTGTAAGAACAGTTGACACAAACCGTAAGAACAACTGATACAAACCGTAAGAACAGCTGATACAAACCGTAAGAACAAGTGATACAAACCGTAAGAACAGTTGATACAAACTGTAAGAACAGCTGATAAAAACAGAACAGCTGTTAAAAATAATAAGAGCAGCTGATAAAAACAGTGAGTAAGACATTTAACTAAAAGCTTGTCTGAATAAAAATGTCTTAAGCTGCTTTTTAAGGTAATCAATAGAGACGGCCACACAAAGAGACAGGGGCAGGGCATTCCACAACCCTGGGGGCAATGGTCTGAACGGATAGGTCACCCCGAGTTTTAAACTGGGTCTTAGGGACCTTTAAGAGGTTCAGCACTGAAGATCAAAGTTATTGCCTGGAGAATAAGGAATCAACATTTCTGTGATCTACCAGTGAGCATGTCCATTTTACAGCTCTAAAAGACTAACAATTTAAAATTAATTCTAAATTTGGGCAGCACTGTGGCACAACTGGAGGAGCTGCTGCCTCTCTCAGCGTGCCGGTTACCCTGCTTCAAATCTCGGTCCAGGGGCCTTTCTGGGTGGAGTTTACATGTTCTCTCCATGCATGCGTGGGTTTTCTCCCGCAGACGAAAAACATGCAGGTTAGGCTGGTTGGTAAATGGAAAATGGAGCTTACTTATATAGCGCTTTCCAGCCCCCTATGAGGGGCCCCAAGGCGCTTTACAGTACCAGCCATCCAC
>JARVGQ010000309.1:23428924-23446687 GCA_031762355.1 Hypsolebias martinsi | reverse complement strand
GTCTGTCTATCTATCTCAATCGGTTGGTCTGTCAGTCAGTCAGTCTATCAGTATGTCAGTCTGTCAGTCAGTCAGTCAGTCTATCAGTCTGTCTGCAGTCTGTCATTGGTCTGTCATCGGTAAGTCTGTCTGTCTGTCTGTCTGTCTGTCTGTCTGTCTGTCTGTCTGTCTGTCTGTCTGTCAGTTTGTCTGTCTATCTTAATCGGTTGGTCTGTCAGTCTGTCTGTCGGTCAGTCTATCAGTGTGTCGGTCTGTCTATCTATCTCAATCGGTTGGTCTGTCAGTCAGTCAGTCTATCAGTATGTCAGTCTGTCAGTCAGTCAGTCTATCAGTCTGTCTGCCGTCTGTCATTGGTCTGTCATCGGTCTGTCATCGGTAAGTCTGTCTGTCTGTCTGTCTGTCTGTCTGTCTGTCTGTCTGTCTGTCTGTCTGTCAGTTTGTCTGTCTATCTCAATCGGTTGGTCTGTCAGTCTGTCTGTCGGTCAGTCTATCGGTCAGTCAGTCAGTCTATCAGTGTGTCGGTCTGTCTGTCTATCTATCTCGTTCGGTTGGTCTGTCAGTCAGTCAGTCTATCGGTATGTCAGTCTGTCAGTCTATCAGTCTGTCTGCCGGTCTGTTATTGGTCTGTCATCGGTAAGTTGGTCTATCAGTCAGTCTGTCTGCCGGCCAGTTGGCGTCGGTCTGTCCGTCTATCAGTCTGTCGGTCAGTCAGTCCATCAGTTTGTCAGTCGGTCATTCGGTCTGCCTGCCGGTCAGGCAGTTGATCTCTCCGTCTGTCTTTTTGTCTGTCTGTCTGTCTGTCTGTCTAACCACATGAAGCTAATGCCTGTTGTCTTTGTGAAAGCCTCACCTATGGTTCAGAGGATTATTAGCTGTACTGCATGAAGCCTTTAAAAGTATGTCATAGCACAGTGCTGGTGTTGCATGTGCAAGAGCTAACAAATGTAAAGTGTCTAAAAATGTTTACCAAATTCAATACCATAAAAAAGCTTCAAACATAGGCATCATTGCTCAAAGGTGACAATCAGGCTTCGATTCAGTTCTCAGCCACACAGTGTCTTTAGCTCTCCTTCCACTATCGTGGGCTCTATTTGTACTAATGTTGTACATGAGGCTCCACTGGCTTCATAAATCTGTGTGCTTCTAACTATATAGCAGTTAATGTAGGAATAAATCATTTAAAATCAAGTTTATAATCTAAAAGAACATGAATGCCTACCACACGCTTGTCAGGCAATCGTTGTGTGAACACTCGGTAGAGTCTCCACGTCTTCCCCAAAATTGGTCCAAACACCAGGGTACTGCCAAGACACAATGTCCATGTCCGAGCCTACAAGACACATCATCATCATCATCATCATCATCATCATCATCATCATCATCATCATACCTAACACAATTATAAATTAAACAGAGGAGCATATGGGGAAACTGGAAACTTACTTGCTGCACAACTATAGATGTTCCAGTTTGTGTGTATACTTGTTCATCAATGGCAAAAAGATAACCACTGACGTAAGCGAGGACACTTCCAAATAGAGTCAGAATGTTCAGGTTGGGACTGGACATCTTCACTATCCTGATGAATAGAAACAAACATTGTCCTGTAAGTGTTACGTTGTTAGGGTTTAATCTTTGCTACAATATTTGTCTCAGGAACATGATGCTGGCTTGATATCTCTATGTATATCCCTCCATACAAGGCAGTGTTAGACTAAACTGTTTCAATTTGAGAAGCTACAAAATACTGTGTTCCACTTTAATCTCAAGAATGTCTTAACAACTTTTCTCCTAACATTTCTTAATGCTAACCTGGACTTACTTTGCTCTTTTTTTAAACCCATTTCTGTTATTTTATCATTTAAAATAGGTATAGCACTCTATGTGTAATTCCATGAACTCTTCATGCATCCAAGCTTGAATGCAGCATTATACGTTTTGCTCTACCTGTTATTTTTGAAGCGTAGGGTGAAAAACAGAAAGCAGAATGCCGACAGAATGCCACAGGAAAGGAGCGTCCAGACGACAGCTCTTAGCACTGGAGATAATGAACGCCTTGGGAGCTCCGCTGCCAACTGCGCACAGAGACATGATTATTCAAATCACATCTAAATGCAACTCATTTGTGTGCATGGCATGATTACTGTTATGTGGGTTCAGAAGTCTCACTTTTTCTTATGACAAAGATACATACAAAAAAAAGATAGACAAAGATTCATCTCAGAGGATGCTTTATTAGAACAAACAACAGACATCGCAAAACATTATTGCAACTTTATTTTTAGGAAACTCCAGTCATTAATAAAGTAATACAAAGGGATCAAATGTTCAGGTAATTTAGATATTCACATGCAAGATGACAAGAGGGGCCGAGTTGACACCGCCATGATTTCTCCGTGGGTTGAAGTATGGAAAAAGTCTTTCACTGAAAGTGTATCCGATGAATGTGTAGATATGAGAACTGGTATCTGTGTTGTAAAAAGACACTTGTCCACCCTCTACATCCACATACACCCCGACTTTCTGGAGCTTTTCCACAAGTGGTACGCAGACAGGGGGACTGTTGAGTGCCCAGTAGCTCCTGTCCTTCCTCATCCCCAGGGTCCAATAGCCTCCCTCAGGGTTCAACATATTCCCTCCTTTTCTGTTGACAGATTCAAGTGCTACTCCAATGTCCCACTCTGTCTTCCCTTTCACCTGGACTTCATAGTAAAACCTTCCAAAGGAAAAACCTTCCTTTGCCAAAACACTCACACACGGGTAAAACCTCTTTGTGGTGTCAAGGCAGCTGTCAGCCACATCTCCATGATATACCTGCTTTTTGTTTTCAGACAGCACCAGTTTGGGATGAGCTGTGTCAAGATCCAAAGTCACGTCCACGGCACAGGATTTTGCCCGCTTGAATTCAGACTCACAGAGCCTCTCCACCTCAAACTTTACCATTTCCTCAACCTGGCATGCGACTTTCCTGATCGCCCTCCTCACCGTTCCCACATATTCTACGCTTTGTCCCCAAGTTCGGCACCAGTCATTGACGACTGGCATCGTGGAAAAAGCTGGAAAGCTCTGAAGAAGGTAAAGATCATCGTTGGTGCTTGAAAGCAGATCCAGTTCATTGTTCATATGCCTCAGTTGATCGCTCTCTTGCTCCAGCTCCCTTATAATCCCACTGTCTCTGCTTTCTACTTGCCTCTGCCTTGCTTTGATCATCTCATCCACCTCGGCTTGGCCTCTCTGGACAACTTGAATCAGTTTGTTGAAGATCTGTAAACTCTCTTCAAGCTCTTTTTCCATGTTTCTCTTGCTAAGCTGAACATTTTGTTTGATCTCACTGATTTTCTGCATAAGGTTGTGGATCATCCCTTGCACTTCTGCATTTAAGTTTCCAATCTGAGCTCTCCTTTTATTGCTTTCATTCTCTATGTGAACAGTGAGGTGGGCCTTGTGGTCTTTCTGGATGCAGACTTGGCACACGAACATCTGATCAGTGTGACAAAACAGCTCTAGAAGACTCTCATGCTTCTTGCAGACTCTGTCCTGCATGCTCATCGTGGCGATAATCAGTCTGTGGTTCTTGAGCGTGGCAAGAACATGATGGGGCTCCAGATGAGTTTTGCAGAATGAAGCCAGACAATCCAGACAAGATTTAAAAGCTTTCACCTTTTTTCCAACGCACACATCACATGACACTTCACCTTTATGGCACAGTGGCAGGTCCATGGTGTCGTATTTCTCATCCGAGAACTTCTTAAACTGAGAGGCTACCTCAGATATGAAGGTGTTAACTTTAAGTTCAGGCCTCTTGTACAACTTCTGTTTACACATGGGGCACTGTGGCAGACTGGCCCTCTGCCAGTATCTCTGAATGCAGTCCCTGCAGAAATTGTGCCCGCAAGGAGTTGAGACAGGCTGGTTGAACACGTCCAAACAAATGGGGCAAAGAAGCTGCTCCTTCGATAGGATGGTGACGGCAGTGGCCATATCTGGGAAGGAAATAAAGCAGGTGGGGTTTTATGGAACCAGTTGGCTCAGCTCTTTGTATTTTTTTGTCTTACTGTATAGGGTTTAGAAACATTTGTGCACCATGGGTCATCCACATCCACAAAGAGCAAGAAACACAGTGTTTCAGTATTAGTAGTAGTATTATTAGTAGTCAGTATTTCTTTAGAGTATTTCATTCTATCAGCAGTTTGTTATAAGCTATCAACCAGAAACAAAAGGAATGAAGCAAAACAGGCTTTAAAATGCTTCAATATGTTGTCATTGCTACAACACACAAACTTTACGTTTCTTTAGGAGTAACTTTTGCTACACTCAGGTCAAAGCATGCATGAATTAACACCGTAAAACATATATATAAAAAAATACAATGCCTTACCTCGTTTCTTGTGGTGCTATGAAGGGAGAAAGGACTTGTTTGTGTTTACTAACACTGTGTCTCCACCGCACACGTTTTTATTTCAGAATGTCACGTTTCACTTCCTCTGGCTCGCCTTCTTCTGATGCTGAACTCTGCTGACTCTTCTCTTAAAGGCATCCGTGTCAGAGGGGATGCTAAACATAGTTTCAGCAGTCCACCCCCTTTACCTAACTTGACCTCTTGTAATCAGTACTCTCCTCGTGTGGAATAGTATCACAGTAAACAGGGAACAGGTGTGGGTGCATTACAAAGACAAAGCAAGCAATGGTCATAGGCATTGCATAAATAAAACTGTCAAATCATATATCAGGGTTCCCAGCATTTCATGAAAAACAGAATTCCATGAATTTTCCCTGATCTTGGATTTCCAGGTGATATTTTTTTACATGGAACTGCTCAGAATTAGGTGTTTTAGGTGGAAGACAGTCACATTCAGAGTTGACAGTAGTATACTGTAGCTCACTGTAAGTGCATGCAGCAATCATTGCTGATAGTTTATTATATTGTACAACATCTGAAACTAAAAGACCACCATATCCAATCAGTAAGGATATGTGTACTCTGCTGTGGAAGAAGAAAATGGACTCAGTAATACTAGAATACGAACATTAATTCATGTACACATTAAAATTTCGGGAAGATCGTCTTTTAATCAACAGATCAGGGTTAAAATTCCCAGAGTTTTCCATAATTCTTTATATTTTTCTCAAGTTCCCTGAGTTTGCCCTGTCTGAAAATGTGAAAGTCATTTTCCAGGTTTTCCTTGATTTCTAGAGTTGCTGGGAACCCTGTAAATGAGACATAAATGTTATAAACCAAGAAGTAGAAGGATGTCAAAGCATACACTGAAACGGTTTGTGTTGCATTGGTGCAAAATGGTATCCTTCACAAAAATGATCTAGCATGAGAACCAATAATGAATCAATAGAAGGTGCTATGGTTTCATGAAGAACATTTTATTTTTCATTACCTGAATGGCTGAGATGATTGGGTATTATTTAGAGGAAGAAATGGCTCAGTTGGCGTTCTGATTAAAGTTCTGGTGAATTTTCTGCATTAAACCAAGTTCAAATTTACCGGTAGTCATTTCTCAATCAATCAATCAATCAATCAATCAATCAATCAATCAATCAATCAATCAATCAATCAATCAATCAATCAATCAACTTTATTTATACACTTAGGTAGATTTGGTTACAGTGAGGTGAGTCAGCTTTCTTGCCAGACAGGATATTTGACATAGATGTACAATAAGTATAAAAAAATAAATATAATATGATTTAAAAATTGATTCAAAAATGGCCCAGTGTTATGCTAAGTCGGATTTTGGAAGCTTACGGTAACAGGAACTGGTTTTATACCGCTTAGTTTTACATCGGGAATCAAATATCTGCGTCCCGATGGGAGGAGCCTGAACTCGCAGTGCAGTTTCTATCCAGCATAGAGAAATGTTGTTTTTGCAAATTAATATTGTGCGACAGTTTTAGCTTCAGTTGATTCCGCTCTCTCGTGACTAAAAACATAAAAAAAAAAAAAATCAAGCAATGTCAGAATTATTTTGTGAAAAATTCACGTGACTGCTGCTGCAACCAGTAGCTATTTCCCAACCAAAAGCACATCAGCAGTTGTTTCTATTGTTTTATCCAACATTTTAGATGACAAATCAAAAACATAGCAACAGTGCCAGCAGTAAATTGGTGCTATGTTTTGTCCTTGTGAATGTGGCCAGCTTGTTGGCATAATTTTTATTTTCAGACAATCTTTTGCACAACTCCAGGAGTGGAACTGATAAAAAATAAGAAGTGGTGAAAGAGTTTTGAAGTGGCTTTATAATTGTTACTTGTGGATGATTTGTTTCTTCTGCTAGTCTTTTTAATTTGCAGCTGGCTGAAAATTAATAAATTTTGCTCTTGGAGCTGCCTGGTTTATTTCATTATGGATAAAAAAAATAATGAAAGCTGCATATGTTCATCTGATGGCGTCATCTCAGTGGAACATTTCTGCAAACTGCAGTGAAGTTAAAATCTGAGACATCCGAGTGGATCATCAGCTGACACCTCAATCAGATTCTGGCTCAGAGTAGGGTCAGGATATCAGATACTGGGTACCGGTATCTTGCTAGTTCTAATGTGTTTCTGTGATTCACCCCCCCCCCACCCTATAATAAACATTAGAAAATTAAATTAAAAAAATATATAAATAGAAATTAGAAGAATTTTTAGGCTTTGTCAGGGAAAGTCGTGTTTGTGTGACTGCATCAAAATAAATAAATAAAAAGATGGACAAAAACAATAACTCTTCATAATCTTTTTATTTATTTTTTGAGTATGTTAAGATCTGTGATGCATTCAATACAACCTGTAAATAAATGAAAAATTCCACACTGGAATTGCCTTTGTTCTTAAAGAAACATGAAATATCCCAATTAGATTTACACTGATCACTTTCAGAGTTATGTTTGTAATTTAATTTCATTCTATGTTAAAATTTTACAGAAACAACATGATCTGTGAGTTACTGGTTAATTTCAGTCTGAATTATTGACACACTGTACGAATGCAAGAAACTAGGTGAGCCGCAGGGGCTGCTGGGTAGTTTTGGGACATACAGTAAATGGGTGGACCTTTATTGGATCATGTGTTCAGACGGGTTGTCCCTGTTGGTTGTTCTGTTTAGTATTGGGTTGGCTTTTATGTTCCGGTTGTTGTTAGTGATTGTAAAAAAAAAAAAAAAAAAGACACGCAAGTCAGATGTTTTACTTGATGTATAAAAAGGAGGAAAACACTTCTTGATTAGCGAGTTTCTAACTTGGTAAACTAAAAGTAAAGTGATGTATTTGGACCAAAACTTTGCAGTGGCTTCAAAGTTGGTTTGCGGGGTGTTAAAACATAATATCCAAGCTGAACGCCCTCCTCAAATACTCACGGTATGCCACTGCTTTACGACAACAGTGTTTCCTAAGTACCAGTATGTCCTAAATCAGCAGCTTGAATGTCTCCAGAGAATTGTTCAGATGTTCTCTAAGGAACACGAAGTCCCAGTTGACTTGATCTCCAAATGTTTCAGGTTGCCTTGAACTACTTTGGCTGTGGCTGCCTGCCTGGGAGGCGTCGACAGCCCCCAGAAACCGTCTTAGCTCCAGCAAACTGGTTGGTCCACTTAAGGAGTTTACTGCTTGGAGGGCAACAGTTTACTGGAACTCCTCTGACTGATGAAGCCCTCCGGATAGAGGGTGAAATGTTTCTATATACTGTATATATAAAAAAAAACTGTCCAGATGACCCAACTGAGAATTATTGGATTGGAATATTTGACCAGACTGGTGAAAACGTCTCTCATCTTACACCAATGCTTTCTGTACTGTGTGGAAGTGAGAAATGCATCACCTGTACTGTAAAAAAATACTCAACAACAAATGGCTTTTGGGTACTTTAGATAAACCATGTGTAGCACGTCTGTGTCTGCTGTTATATTGATATGTCTGACGCACGTGTTTGTGTGTGAGTGAAAGCCAGTGGTGGGATGTAACGAAGTACAAGTACTTAAGTACATTTTTCATGTATCTGTACTACTTAAGCAACTTTTACTCCACTATATTTTACAAGTACAGGTTGTCCCCGACATACGGCGCCATCGACTTACGGCATTTCGGACTTACGGCGCCGCCCCAGTGACGTCATCACACCTCACGTTGACTTTTTTATGCAGCATTTTATGTTTTTTTCGATTTTTTTGAGGGTATTTTGTTAGCTAACTTCTTGGAAACACAGCAAAACAGCGTTCTAAGTATGCTGTTGTTGTGTTACATTAAAAAAAACGTGTTTAAAACAACGTTTTACGGCCGCCACGTGGGTAGCGCTCTGACTTACGGCGAAAATCCGGAGTTATGGCCGCCACGTGGGTAGCGCTCCGACTTACGGCAAAATCGGGTTACGAACGAGCCGCAGGAATGGAACTCGTCCGTAACTCGGGGATTGCCTGTATCTGTACTTTCTACTACACCACATTTCTATAATACTGTACATTGCGTTACAAGTTACATTCACGTTGTGGTTTTTTGATTTGTTCGTTAGTTTGAAAGTAATCAATGGTGAGAGGGAAGTTGGTCCACTGAATCACTGCAAAGTGGGCATGTAACATTTGATCCACCTTCATGAAGAGCTGAGACAATGACGTCATTGAGTTGGTGCACCCACAGCACCACTACACACCCAAAAGAGATTCCACCGGAGAGTCAGCCAGAAGATACGCACCACCCATGGCCTTATTGACAGACTATTGAAAGACTGTTCAGTAGAGCAGGACAGATTCTCTCTCCCAGAAGATCCAGCCTGGACTCAAATCTTTGAAAACCAACTTCTTCTGAACTTGAACAATAAATTTTTGCTGCAATATTAAAATGTGTCACTTCATGGGATGTTAAGAGACAAGAGATGTCTCCAAATGGCTCGACATTTGGGTCCAAGTTTTGAAAATGGTGTCAAGAAGTTTAAATATTGTTCACTACTGACCCATTACAATGTTGACTAGACAGTATTTGAACTAGAGTTGATGACAAACTGGAGTTGAAATGATCAGTACAAACAACTTTTACTTAAATGTTTATGCTGCAGTTAAAATGACATTGGTTTTGCTTTGCATTAAATTAAAAACTTTCAAAGGTATAATCATTCCTTATTATTCTTATTTTGCTTAATAACATTTAACTCTGCATGTCATCCCTGAAATTGTGACGCACAGAATCACAAGTCCAAGTGTGAACGATGTCACAGAGTAAACACAATAAAAACATGTATTATCTGCAGGATTGTTCTTTAAAATGACTCAACACTAATAATATATTACAGAGAATATACATACAGTACACACACTTAATGATATTGTAGACCATTGCATTACAAAATACATTCAGCAAGTACTTTTAATTTAATACTTTAAGTACAGTATTTTTAAAAGCAAGTACTTATTTACTTTTACTTAAGTAAAAATATTAATATGGTACTTCTACTTTTAGTAGAGTACATTTTTGTCTGTTTATTTGTACTTTTACTTAAGTACAGTGTTTGAGTACTTTCTCCACCACTGCCAATAAGGAAGCCATTTCTTTTAGTTGCAGTTCTTTTCACAATAGTTTTCTCTTTAGCATTTCATAAACTTTGGCCTGTTTTGACTCAATATGCCGTTTCCCCGGTGCTTTGCATGCATTACAAATTTTATGTGGAGTCTCAGACACAAGCATATCATGGGATAGAAATATTTATATTCTACTTTTTTTTTCTTTTCCTGTGTTTCTTCAGTGTCATGAGGGTCTAATGAGTCTAATGGAATAAACCAAGACTGATAACCATATGAAAATGTGCCGTGTGTATTTTGAGCTGCTCGTTTGATAATGATTCTCTCAAGATTAAAGCTGACTGCCTGAACCTACGCTCTCGTATTCTTTGACATTCAGAAACATAAAAGTATAGAGGTAAAACATTAAAAATGTATTTCTGTCAAAACACTTCAGATGTTTTCCTTTTTCTTTCCATCTGTAGCCCTAATAGTTGATTTAAAATAGCAGGAAACTCCTCTGTAATGGTTACTGTTCATGCTGTCCAAACCTGCCACGGTCCAACATCCATTATGGTCCCATTCCCCCTCTCAGCTGAAACTACCAGCTCTTACACTCAATGGCTGACTCTCAACCACAATTATCAACTCTTCTTCCTAATCACCAGCACTCAGTTTTAGTTTTAACCCCTCCACTGCAGCCATTGACCTCTCCTTGTTGTTCTACTCATCATTACTGGACACTGTGTACCGACTAGTTCCAGTTGTCAGATCATCTGGGGTGAGGGTTGTTTTAGAAGCATAATAAAGCAGTTTTTAAATTTCCATGGAAGATAGAGGAGAAACTAACTTACTGCATCTTATCAAGATGTTTTTTTTGTGTGTGATTTAAGCTCATCCAGACTTAGACATTCCACTTTTTATGGCAACCATGTCAATGTTTTCCAAACTTCTCAAGTTTTGACATCATCAGAAAAATCCCATTTCCACAGTCCATATATGCAATCTTATTAATTTTGTCAAAAGGTTTTAAAAGTAGCCCTGCAATTATCGTGTTTTGAAATTTGTCACTAAAAAGAAGTCAAAAAGAAAAGGTTCACATGTGAATCAGCATGAATAATCTGGCAAAAATAAATTGAAGGGCAACAAATGTTGTTTAATGGTGAATTTCATATCAGCTCACTGCATACCACATCAAGTCAATCAGGACTCTTTATTTTTAATATACATTTAAAAGTATAATATTATAGTATAGTGTATGGTTTTAAATTCATTGTTTTATTTACATTAGATTAAGGGTTAGCATTAGGAAATAGGGTTATATACACCAAATAAAGTACATATGTAGACATTTCTATACCTATATAAACATGTTTAGCTACAATGTAAGTAGTGTAGTGAGTATATAATATGCTGTAGAGCTGTGGTCCTCAACTCCCGGGCCACAGACCGGTACAGGTCCGTGGGTCAATGGTTACCGGGCCGCACAGAAGGGGAAAAATTATTTTGAAAAATCACCGGATTCTCTCTACCACATCAGTCAATGACTCACTCTTGACACAGGTCAACATACACAAGTGGTTAGTTTCAGTTTCTGCTAGGCGCATGCACAGATCAATTCTACAAATAAATACATAAATAAATAAAAACTAAAATCTGTATGCCTCTTTTTATAACAGTCTGTTGTTGTCGCTGTTGTCATCATTCTTTGTTGAAACCAGGCCTCTCTTGTAAATGAGTCCTCGAGGCTCAGTGGGATTAACATGCCTAAATAACGGTTAAATGAAACATTGCTGGTGAAGAACAAAGCAATTCAGCTACGTGGTCTGGAGCTGACAGGTGGAGGTGTGCAGCCGCATCTGTGCATTTTGAAGGATTACACTGCATATTTTTCAACCCGCCTGACAACGATTGACTATAAAACTATAACTAAATAAAACTATAATTTTAACAAGCTTCTTAATATCACATCAGAGCTGTCACTTCACTTTTTTTTTCTCCTCAAAAAAATCTCTGTCCCTAAAAGTTCAAAGTCATGGGTAATTTTATTATAAAACACAAAAATATAATTAAACGTTTTGCGCTAGGCATAAGTTCCTGAGCTTTTGTGAACAATCTGATGTGTGACAGGAGTTATCTGAACTTTCACCGAACTGATAAAACAGATGATGAGCTCAGCTCATGAAGATGTTTGTCATGCAGTCAGAGTATTTGAAGCAAAAAAATGTATGGATTTTTTTTTTGTAAAATACACCAGAATGCAGGACATTGCATCTACTTTATTCAAAATTCTGTTCTGTGAAAATATTGTCTGACATCACACTGGTCCGGCGCAATAAAGTTTGGGGACCACTGCTGTAGATGCTATTTTGTGCTTTGGCTACGCTGCCTTCTGTCAGACTTCAGCAAGGCTTTTTTTTTTCCCTTGATTTAAACTAATTTTAAAAACTTGTTTGAAACTGTTAAAATTGTGTTTTTGTCTCAAGAACATTTCTACAAAAGCCGCTTAACTTTCATTTGTTCTCCTACTTTCAAATTATATTTATTAGAAAAGCTTTCACAATCAGGCTGGTAAATATGTGATCCCTGAAGATTGATGTTTGGCAGTTTGTCGGCCGTTAAACTGTTCAGCGACATTATCCCCAAAAACCTTTCAAACCCCTAGAGTAACTAAGGCCAAGCCCAGTATTTGTTAGGATCACTCGAGTGCTCCCATTTGTGCCTTTTTTGTTCTTTTCCTTCCAACAGAATGTATATGAGTGTCACATCTAAGAGTGATTTTATTTTAGTCTGCAGTCCAGAGGGAGCAGCTACTGTCAGCGCAAAAATGTTAAGGTCTAAAATAAATCCAAATGTTTAAATCACACTTTACCCACAGGACTACTTACAGAAGGGGGTTTGGGAGGAATTTAGGATTGTAATAATACTGGATCATGTTTCTAAATTGTTATTTATTGTACAGTTATAGTAGCAGTGGGAGAAATGTGTCTGCATTGGGCAAGATGTTGTTGGTGTTTTAAACAGATGGATTGCATAAAAATAAAAAAAGATGATTTTATCCAGACTGTTCACACCTTTTTAAGTTGTGTGATGCTTATAATGATCTCTTTATGTGCAATGCTTCCGATTAACTTACACATGCAGAGAAAAATAGCATGCACACCTCTGAAGATCTTTTGCCTGCTAATGGTGCTGATGTTGGTCAGTGACCTTATGAGACTTCCAGTTTCCATGGATACATCCAACATCGTAAATGCAGATATTTTCTCAATTAAATCTGCAAAATCAAGAGAAAAGCACTGATGCATTATACTAAACAAGCTAAAAACAAAGTATGTCATCCTTTTTATCTCTCAGAGCTGACCTCTTTGCACAATGTGTTTATGTAACGCAGGAGTAAGGAGCCTCTGAAAGACAGTGTGGTGTCCACCTATGAGGAGCACGAGGACAGCGTGTACGCAGCTGAGTGGTCATCAGCTGACCCCTGGCTTTTTGCGTCTCTTAGCTACGATGGACGCCTGGTCATCAACAGGGTCCCCCGTGCTCTTAAATACCAGATCCTGCTGTGAGACAGACGGGTGCTGCCAGTGACCTTTTATGAGTGCGATTGCCTATATGAGTGTGTGTCTGATGTAAATGTATCAAAGTATTTATATCCCACTCATTACTGTAAAAAACATTGTTGCTTGTAAACATTAAAGAAAAGTCTCTGGATAAAATTTTGACTTTGAGGCATTTATTTAGGCTCCTAATTTATTTAATAACTACAATCAGTATTTGTCCTCATATCCCAAGGTCAATCATTTAGCTTTTGTCAGAACTGCAGTTTTTTCTCCAATGTAAAGAACATTACTGGTGTCTTAAGGACATCATAATGGAATCAAGGTAAAATTATGAAGACGTAAAAGGCAATTTATGCATTTGCTTGACCAGAATTTAATTATATGTATTTATAAAGCGCTAATTCACAATACAAGTCATTTCAGGGCACTGTACGAAAATATTCACATACATTAAAATGCCATTAAGCCAAAGTTATCTATCTAGAGTAGCCAGCAGATCACATCAAATCTTTTCTGTTGCATTCTCTGATCCTGAGCAGCACGTTGGCGACAGTGGGAAGGAACGACTCCCATTTAACAGGAAATCACCTCAGGTTTAGGATGAGCCCCGGCTGGAGATCACAAGATTTGCATACCAGTAATGTGAATTTCACATTCTCAAGTTCAAGTTTATACACATTGGCATCACGTGGTGCATGAGGTGGAATGAAATGGTGTACTCTGGGTCTGTGCCTGTTTATTAGAGGCCCTCTGCAACCTGGCATGTAACAATAACTGCACATCGACAAATCCAAATCAAAAAGCGATTCTAAAGATAGAACAAACACAGACGTTTGTACGAGCAGAAGAAATTACATCAAGTGCGATTCCAACAAAGTTAAGTCAGGTCATCTGGGTGTTGTTTTTTTTAATTATTGTTATTTTTTATTGAGTTTGTTGTGACTCTTCAGACTGACAAAGTACTTTGGATGAAATGTAAAATAAATAAATCGTCCAGATGACCTGGCTTAACTTTTGTGGACTTTTACTTGGCTTATTGAGCATGAACTTTGATGTTTTGAACCACTTTGGCTATGGCTGCCTCAGAGGAGTCGACAGGGGAGAGGGCGGACTCTAGAAACCATCTCATCACCATCAAACTGGTTGGTCCACTATGTGAATGTGCTGCTTGGGGGGCTCAGTTTGTTTGTGGCTCCTTGAACTGATCAAGTCCTTTGGATAAAGCACAAAACATCTCAACAAAAAAAGTAACCATCCAGATGACCTGACTGAACTTAAGATGATGAGAATTTCTTCATTCTCATAAATTGATCACTGATTGAAACTCTGACATGAAAGGGATTTGCACTGATTCATGTTTTGCTTTTTAATTAAGACACATTATTCCAAACAGTCATAGTGACTCCTAATTAATCAAATAGATTTCCTGTCTGAAGAGTGCAAACATTTGTCAAGACTTTACAGTAACGTGTGACTGTGTGTGCGGCCAAAAGTTTGGTCACACCGGGGTGCAGCTGGATTCCAGGACACAGTAACAATGACCTTTACCTGTAATGTTTTTCTTGTTAATCCTGGCCTGGGTGAGCAAACATTCCTCCATGTGACAATCAGCAGGATTCCTGATTCATCACAGCTCATATCCCCCTCCCATCTCCTGATTCATTAAAAGTTGGATTTTCTCTTCTTAACTTTCTGAAACTCCACTCGTTGGTTTGATGTAAAGTTGTTCTTTTATAGGCTGCAGCAGTTTCTGTGAAACATCTTAAAAGCAGATTTTTGTAAAAACAAATATCCCAAGTTGATTTCATCTGCCCTATAACATTCCTTGAAGGAATGTGTATTGCCAGCATTTAAGACTAAAACCATTTAGTAAAAACCATAACATACCATACCATACCACTTTATTTATAGAGCACTTAAAACAGCAACAAGGCAAAGCACACAGCAAAAAATAAAGTAAAATTAAAAAATAGATATGAATGGAAGTAGACATACAGGTTAAGAACAAATCACATTGTCAAAAGCCTGGGAATAAAAGTGGGTTTTTAAGCAAGACTTAAAAACAATGAGAGAGGGGGTCTGCCTGACATGTAGTGGTAGCTCATTCTACAGTCTTGGATCAGCAACAGAGAAGGCCCTGTCACCTCTGAGCTTACAATGGGTTCCTGGAACCGAAAGAAGCATCCGATTCACTGACCTCAGAGAGCGCTGTGGGACATGTGGCTGCAGCAGGTCAGCGAGATAAGAGGGGGCAGAACTGTTCAGTGATTTAAAAACATACAAAAAGATTTTGAACCGAATTCAAAAGTGAACTGGGAGCCAGTCCATGGAGGCCAAAACTGGTGCAATGTGTTCTCTTTTGCCTGTACCAGTTAAAAATCGGGCAGCAGCATTTTGGACCAGTTGCAATCGTGCAATGGAGGTCTGACTGATTCCAAACAGAAATGCATTGCAGTAATCGAACCTGGATGTTATGAACGCAAGTATTACTGTCTCAAGGTAATTTTTGGACAGTATAGGCTTCAGTTTAGACTGTCGCCTCAGCTGAAAGAAACAGGTTTTAACAATCATGTTTACATGACTGTCAAGTTTCATGGAAGGGTCCATTATCACTCCCAGATTTGTGACTCTTAGTTTTTTTTAACAGGGCTAGAGAGGAGAAGTCGATACTGTGGTTCTTGACCGTGCCATTAGGAGGAAACAACATGACTTCAGTCTTCTTCTCATTAAAACTTAAGAAATTTAAAGACTCCAGTCCTTGATATTGGCCAGGCAGTCAAGAAGAGGTTGAATAGAAAGTGCACCACTGTGCTTCAGAGGGAAGTAGGTTTGACAGTCATTGGCATTGAAATGAAAAGACATGTTGTATTTATGAAAAATAGCACCAAGTGGCAGCAGGTATAAAGAAAAGAGAAGGGGGCCGAGGATGGACCCCTGCGGTACCCTCCACAGAAGAGTTGCCGATGATGAACTAAAATCCTAAATGTTGACACAAAAGGTGTCAGAGAGGTTAAAATGTTAAAAACATTAAACAATCAACATCATGAAATGTCATGCACGGAGAATGAATTTTTAATGACTTCCTGCTACTACCACATCAATTATTTTGCTCAATATCTGGAAAATTAACTGAGTAATAGCTCATTTGGGGTTAGTTGAGTCGACATGGCAACCATGTTGATTTTAATTGAGTCCAAAAATGTACAAGTTCTAGATGGACATCCACTGATTACTTACTGCAAGTTTCATCAAAGTCCGTCACGTGGTTTGTTAGATATTTTGCTAACAGTCACACAAACACACACCGGCACAGACAAAAACATTGCCTTTTGGTGGTGGGTAATAGCTTTGTCCGAAAGTGTTATTTCCTGGATCAAACGTGTGATTAAATGCATTGCTTGTGTTCTGTAAAAGTAAAACAGTGCTGTTTTATTCTCCCCACGGCCGCTTCATTTCCCAGAGCAATAAAACATGATGCATTGCTTCTGTTTTCTAATAAGTCTTATCTTCCAAGATGGTCAACACACAGCCAGGCACACAAACTGGAACAGTTCATAAAAGCCAAGCTTCAGACAAAACGGTGGTTTGTGAAATGTTTCACTAACAGAGCGGCTGCGATCGGCTAGAACTCAGAGTCCAAAATATGGTTCAGTCTCGGCTACTGCTACAGCAGATTTTAGCTCAGTATCTGTAAAATTAACTGATGTTTAGCTGTTTTGGTGTGTTTGGTAAGAGTGATTTGTTGTGGCAGACAAACTGACTCAGGTAAAACACAATCCTCCACCATAACATTCAGAGGCAGATAATAAAAAAGTACCTTTTTTTTTTTTTTATTATTCGTGTATCTAGTGGCAGTTTTATCAACCCTATTTGGTATTCAGATTTCCCCCCTCTGGGAGCTGGAATCTAATCATTATGGTACATAATGATTTAAGATTTAATCAGAATTTCACTTTATGGGATCTCATTATGTGCTCATGAATGTTACTGAACACGTTTCCACGTCTCGGAATAAGTTTCAGTGAGCTTCTAGTTTCTTACTCAGAACGAGCCGGATGAGGGTCAGTCTGTGCCGGAGCCGAGTTTAAATGAAGTCTACGCTGTTCCCTTGGAAACCTTCTCGTGATGTACCATGTACTGTAAAGGAGCAAAGGCTCAGAGAATCAAAAAGTGAAACAGAGAAAACACTCTTGTCTCAGTGTTATAGTCAAATATATACCGGTAATACAAAAAAAAAAAAAAATCACGCGGAACTGATGGGGATTTGCAGCAATAACAGATTTTTGATGAAAGTAAAAAGGTATTCTTTTGTTTGTTTTTGTGTGATTCAGCGTGTTTGTAGTGTTAGTAAAATATCTTAACAACCATATTTTAATAAAATTTTCTTAAAGTAACCGTCAGAGGTATACAATTGATTAACTTTTGTACTCAGCTCGATTCAAGATGGCCGCCCCAGTTAACCCACTGTATAAAACACAAGAATAGCCATAAGTTAGTCAAGTTTACATGTACTGAGCTGACAATGTGTGCACTAGTCCCTTGTTTATCGTGGAGTATCGGTACCATGAAGCCCATGATGTGAAAAACCGTGAAGCATAGAAATAGTGTTACAAGAAGTAGTAGTTTGTATATATGTATATATTTTTTTCCCTTCAACCTTTATTTAAACAGATAAGTCACATTGAGCCTCAAAGACTCATTTACAAGTGAGATCTGTTGGACAGACAA
>JARVGQ010000309.1:23398272-23409888 GCA_031762355.1 Hypsolebias martinsi | reverse complement strand
AATTACTGAAATAAATCAACTTTTTCATGATATTCTAATTTTAAGACACTTCTCATGGCAAAGCCTCAGAACTCAGACCTCTTCAGGCTACTAACAGCGCAACCTTGACTTGGAGAAACTTGCTGTGACATTTCTTCCTGAGAATTCTGGCAACAGTCTTGGATATTTTCCAGTTGTGAAGAATTTTTCTCACTGTATAATTATGTGGAAACTCCAAACGGTTTTAAATTGTCATTCTAACCCTTAAGCATGACGGGCAGAAAAACTGCTTCTCTAAAACAATCATGTCTTTCTTAAATGAATTGGTGTCAACACACCTGGGTGCTCCAGAGCAGCAAACTCTTCAGAAACAGCACTTGTTGTTTTCTAAGGTAAATCATGTCCATTACAGCACCAGTAACAATGTACTTGGCTTTTCATGCACTGCCACTGAAATCTGGATTAATCATTGTTCAATAAATTAGGTGTTTCATTTCATTTGGTACTACTTGTATAAAATTGCTCCTATCTTATTTATAAGCTGATAAGGCTCACATTTATTTTTATTATGCCATTAGCCTGATAAAGGGATGATCACACAGACTTTTGATAAAACACAAATTGATAAAAAGACAGCAAGCAACAGGAGAAAAAAAAACCCAACATAATAATCTTAATTTGAAACTCAAATAAACCCATGTCTACGCATTTTCCTTGAACACAGAGAAAAGTAAAGCCTCACCGGCACACTTGGGGTTGGGACACTTGCTGGCCAGGTCCAGATAGCGCAGTAGATTTGACGGCAGCTCGTGAGGGAAGTAAGGAATATTTCGGCTCTTTCTGGTTCGTCCTGCCAGCTCTAGCAGCGACGGAGGGTCGTAGGTCATCTCTTTGACGAAGCGCACAACCAGCGGGTTGCCTCTGAGACTGAGCTCCTGCAGGTGGACCAGACTGAGGATCTCTCTCGGCAGGTAAGTGAGCAGGTTGTTGTGGAGGCTTAAAGATCGCAGAGAGTGGAGTCTAAAACCACACAGGGAGGAACAAGAAGTCACCTACAAACTACAACTACAGGAACGTGATGTTTAAGCATTTTGGTGTACTCCTTGTAGAAACCAGACATGACTGGTTGAGGTGCTGAGGTGGTGTAGAGTTTTACCTGGTCAGCTGTGGAGGCACACCTTGGATTCGGTTATCACATAACACAAGGTAAGTGAGGCGGGGAAGGTTTGCCACTTCAGGAGGAATGGCTGAAATAAGGTTTCCACCCAAATACAACATCTCCAAACTGACCAGAAGAAGACAAGAACAGAGCTCTAGTTAACAGATTATTCAAAGCTTGTAAACTAATCTAAAGCTTATGTGCCCTTTTATCGACAGTGTAGATCTAATACTTCTATTAAAGTGAAATATTTTAGGGCAATATATAAAAATGACAACAATTTTCAAAGATGATTAAGTTTAATGTCAAAATGCAGGTAATTAAAATATGTTTTAAGCTTTTATTAGCCTTTTCTTTGATTGCAATTAAGACAGTTTGTTATGCAACCTGCAGTGTGAACAACAATAGTATATTTTTCTATCTTTTCATATTAAATCTTAATTGAAGGAGGCCACACAAGTCAAACTTTCAGAAAATGTGGCACAATTAAAAGAACATCCCACAAGAGGGCGCTAAAGTTGCACATGCTAGAGTCACAGTGATGTGGTTATGTTTCAATCTTGTCAGTGAGAATTGTTTTAGAAATCTTTTTGAAATTGTTTTACGTTACAATAAAACGTTTTGCCCATGCTTTTGTTCTGCTTTGTGCCTTACTCCTTGACAAATGCAGAGCCCATCACATCTTAGTGAAAACAGTACAAGTGTGTAAAATATTTAATGCTTTGTGCATTGAAAACTGATTAATATACTGTACAGTAAAACCAATGCATAGTGAACAAACGGTGGTAAAGTGGTGAATCAAAGACTGAGACCAGGAGAGAACTATGGATGACTCGTCAGCAGAAGTAAGCTGCCAGACCATCTGCCTGCTGGAACTGATGACACAGCAAGAGACTGTGAAGAGGGCATTATCCTGTTCTGGTGGCAGAGCCCCCTGGACACAGATATTTACAGCCTGTTTAATGTTCACAATAATGCAGTGAGAAATTAGAAGGGGGCAATAAACCCTGCTTACAATTTCACAAGTTCTACTGCAATAATTTTAACAATTACACTGAGATAATGATTCTGTTACACAAAAAAGTAAAAAAAAAAAAAAAAACTATTCTCCAAAACCCCACACCCACTTAAAAGGAATAACCGTTTTGCTCCTTATCAAGGTTTGTCTTTTCATTCTTCTACAACTATAAAGACTTTTACTGTAGTACAAAAAAACTGTAATCCTGTTCAAGATTTTCAGATATGGACTCTTATTTCTAATGCATATTAACCTATAGTCAACGTCAAAAGTAGTTTATTCAGGAATATGAGGCCTTCCGACCCACAGTTCTGCAGCAAAATAACCAAATACTGTAATTCATTGTCAGGGCACAAAAAGTACAGGTATTTAACACAGTATACCCTGTCTATCTTTACATATACTGTAAGTTGTGTATACCATTTATACTTATAATACAGATAAAGTGTTTTATAGCTTTAAAAGCCTCATAGTTGTATGCTCCAAGTAACCAACCCTTTTCTATGCCAGACATTAAACTAACATGAATTTCTATCATCCGATATTTCATGCAAAATGTGTTGCTGTATTGTACAATATAGGTCACGGACAAAAAAGAAGTGATTCTCAAAGTCAACAGCTTCAATTCCTAAAACATGTTTACAGAATAACACAACCGCTCATCCCTAGGTAAATGAAACCACCTGTTACTTTCTGTGGCTAGACTGTGCCGACCATCTTAGTAGTAATACAGATTTCTTATTTTGAATGTTCAGCAAATAAAACATTATTATCGCCAACAGCTTTACACTTCCAGACATTACGAAAACTGAGTGAACGTAGTAGAATTTTAACACGACCAACCAAAGCCTTGTTGCCAACAGTGTCTAATTCTAAGATCATGTTTTAACACTTGTCTATAAAAATCCATTTTAGTAAGTTTAACCAGTAGAGTACACACCTCTTCATGCAACATGTACTGAGGGAGAAGCTCCCAAGTTCACCAAGAACAGCTTGACTGACTGCTGTATTTGTTTTATACATTCTATGTGTTTGTATGTCCATTTTTCTGAGCATTACAACATACGTTTGTAAAGAACAGCACTAGAGTGAAAGCTTTACTATACCAACCAATGTATCTAATAAGGATTAATATATTAGAGTTTAATTTGCCCTCTTTACTCTCTGTATCTTTGATAAAATAGTTTGGTGGTTTGACCTTCAATCTGGCTTTGGGTCACTGTGACTTGATACTAAATTCAACTCAGGAAAAGAATATAAAAATCTCTCTCTACCACCTAATATCAGCATCTTCCACGTTCACAGAAGACACAGCCTGCTCCTAAATACAAACCGTTATGATACTTGTACTTTTGATTATTATACTTTCCCTTAATGATGACTGCAGCTTTTTATGGCATTGTAAAAGGTTTGCTTTGCTCTGCAATGATGCCAGAACAGTTGCTCAAAGAGTACACACCTAGTTTATTTAGGTTAGTTTATTAGGGAATATTACCAGGTATAGTGGGTTTACTGGGTAATGGTTACCTGTCATGTTCTCAGTTTAAATAAATAGGGCAACTTAAAAAGGTGGTGTGCTTACAGCACTTTTACAGAGCACAAATAAAACCTGACTTTGGCAAGTTCACATCTCAGAAGAATACAATAAATTGGTTTCTGCACTTTTGCCACGTACAGAAAGTAGTTACTAGACAGATAACAGTAACCAAGCATGTATTCAGGACAGAAAGTTCAGAGACAAAGTCAATATATCCACACAGGACCGAAATGACTGTTTTACTTCGTGAAAAATGTGATCACACAGGAGAACATTGGTACAAGTGAGAATACCACATAAAATAAACCTAGGTACTAGGAATATGTATTAAAGGCTTTACAACTGTTATTATACATTAACTTAATTTGAAAACTGCATCTTACTTTTCACGTTCTTATATTATACTAGCTGTTACTGACAGTAAATCTAGCAACAATGGTTGCTATTTTTGCAACTTCTTGATTTTCTTTAATCAAGCTTGTTTTGTCAGGTTGTTTAAGAGATTGTTTCCTGTATCTGCCAATACTCTTTTCAATAGCTGACGTAAAACAAGAGCTGAGGAGCCGATTGTTCTGAGCGTTCCCTTAAAGAT
Organism: Hypsolebias martinsi; assembly: GCA_031762355.1. Lineage (NCBI taxonomy): Eukaryota > Metazoa > Chordata > Actinopteri > Cyprinodontiformes > Rivulidae > Hypsolebias > Hypsolebias martinsi. Next base: position 23,405,603 of record JARVGQ010000309.1, on the reverse strand, counting down.
CAATTACAGCATGCCTCGACATTGCACTCAGTCCGATACATCGATATCTCTTCTAATGAGTGACCATGCCCCAGGGGAGTTGTTCACCTGCTGGAGTTTTTTTTTAATCCACTTGGAATGAGACTCAAAATCGGTTTTGATCTTGAACAATAGATGAAGGCCAAAGCAACGCAAAAAAAAGTGTGTTTAAACAACACGTTTTATTTTACTACACAGATACAGAGGAGTACATTCATACAGCCTTTGTTTGCTTATTCAGCTTTCCTGGGCTAAGGACAGGTACAGTCAAGAGGTCATTCCTGCACATAGTTTTACATAATGACCCTTGGTATTGGTAATCAATATATTTTCCTAATTTTTGATTTTTACTAAAGTTTTAAAGAGTTTTACTTCTGACATTCTGTAAAATACTACAGTACTGGCTTAATTTGTGATTATCTTTAACCTTATCCTACTGTTATAAAACACAGTTTGGTCGTAGCTATTTTATGTTACAAATGAGGTTTAGTTTGCTTTACCTCCCAACAAACGTTTGGCTTGTGACAAAGTGATACAGATATTCTGTATATGTACAGGTTGCTTCTTTTTCCTCCTCTTATTTAGTGATTTATGTTTTTTTCAACCCTCCTAAATTCAGTTTTGTTGCCATTGTATCGGCATGTATTTATTTTTTACCATCCGGCGAAATTCAGGGCTACATTGTCGGGAACTGGTTGCCATAGCAACCAAGAGAGGGGTCCTAATTTCTACAGTTAATCAAATCGCAGAGTAAACAGACACCAGTGTTGAATATTGAACAGATTAATCGATATATTTACAACATATCGACTGATATGTTCAAATAACTACTCTCTAAATCATTCAGTTGTGTAATATTCTAGCAGAGTTAAATAATCAATTGAAGTTTGAATCAAACTTTGATATACAGTACTGTCTTGTGCTTTCCATAAAAGCTAGTTTTTGTTGTTAAAGTAACTACCGTGTCGCGTTACTTACCAGGGTAAATTTTCTATCTCTGAAGGAATACTTTTTAATCTGTTGCCACCGACTGAAAGCGACTGTAGACGAACCAGTTTAGTGCACTGCAGTGGGATCTCCTCAAAGCGATTCCCGCTAAAGTTCAACACCTCCAGCTGCAAAGAGCCGAACTTCTTGGGCAGAGAAAACTCGTTCAGGCGGTTGTTTTTAGCTAAAAGTGTTTTAAGCTTGGCGAGCCGCGTAATGCCCTCACAGATGGTCGTCAGTCCATTGTTGCTGATGTCCAAAAACTCTAGGTTGCAGAAAAGACTGACCGACGAGGGAAGAGAGGTTAGTCTGTTGTAGTTCAGGTAGAGTTGTTTGGTGTCCTTTTTCCTCTGGTCGCCGACACTGTCACCGTTAAAAGTGTTCAAACTAAGATGGGAAAAATCAAGCACGCAGTCTCTTCCAGACGCCGCTCCTTCGTGACTCTCCATTTTGGCTATTTTTGAATAAATATCACGTCTGTTCGAGATTTCTGAAGTTTCTCCTTCCTCGTAAACCGCGTTAGCTCCAGGAGGCGTGTATCTGAATCATAGATAACAGTATACTAGCCGAAACATAGTAGTTCTCTGCACTCTTTGCTAACTTAGCTATATTTAACTACTCTCAATGCTACGATTATGAAACCCTCCCACAGCGCAGCCATTCTTTGACGGGGTGAGATTTGCTTCCTTGTGTTCTGATTGGCTGATTTTGTACAAACTCCGCCCACCAATGCGTTGATTGGTTCTTATTTAACGTCATATTACAAAAGCATAGCTGACACGTTCCCTATCTACAACAGGTTTACTGCTTAGTTTAATAAGATTTAAAGCTGTCACAGTGACGATTATTATTAGTTTTTTTTTAAGTTTTGCAACAATAAAACAGTGATGGTGTTTCTCCAAGGTAAGTATTGAATATTTTATGTCTCGAGATTGCGCACACAGCAATCTATCTAAATGACACATTCAAGTTTATTGCAATTTGCATCACATGTGGTACATGAGGTGGAATGAAATTGCGTACTCAATGTTCCAGTTACATCATAGCAAAAAATATAAAGTATAAAAAGAAACAGTATGTAAGGATCTAAGATATACACCGATTTATGCTAAATGATATGCTAAATTGAGTTTTAAAAAGTAAAACCACAGAACAGTCACGCATTTTAATTTACTGTGTGAATTTGTCAGTTTATTGTGTAGTGAGTCTTGTTTTATTTATAACTACTATGGCGCAACACCAAGTCCTTGAGTCATTATGTAACAACATACTACAGTTACAACCAGACTTCATGTACACAGAATTAAGTACAGTATACAAGTACTAAATAAATAGGTTCACTCTGCTGAGTCAGAATCAGATTTTGTACTACTTTGTAATGTCACTGGAGCTGTGACTGCCAGCAAAATGTATAAACAAGAGTTAATGTTTTAGCAGTTTTTCAGAAAAAATTGGGAAGTGAGCCATAGTGCCATTACGCAAGGAGACAAGAAGGTAGAGAGCAAAAACAATTCAAGAAAAGTGTAATACAGTACACAGTGCCTGTTTCCAGGGGGTGAACAATTGAAATACTGTTCAAAATACTATAAATTAATTAACAAATAGCTAGTCAGTAAAATGTTTGAAAAAGGTTATCCTGAACCATAGCTCAAGATGAAGAAATGCTCATTACCCTGTGTATGGAATGCTAAAGCTTTAGTGTTTTAATAATGGCTGTTGTCAATGTAAAACTGAAAAAAAAAGGAAATTTTCTCATATACAATATGACAAAATCCATCTACTGTATTTATTTTTAGCTGATTACTCGTGATGAGTTATAGGGGGGGAACTGAGACACCTCTCTATCTCCAGCTTATCCTGGGGGATTCCAAAGTGTTGCCAAACCAGAGGATCCCTTCAGTGATTTCTAGATATGCTCTGGGGTCTCCTCCAACTGGGACATGGCTTTTAAACCAATGAAGCGAGGCAACCAGTAGGCATCCTGATCAGATGATCAACCGCAGCTGACTCCTGTGGAGGAGCAGCAGCTCTACTCCAAGCTTCCTCAACATGACTGAGACCGGCCGCCCTCTGAAGGAAGCCGTCTTCAGCTGCTTGTATCTGGGATCTGGTTCTTTTAGTAAAGCGTTGGAACAAACACTCCAGGTCTCATTAGAAGAGATATCGATGTATCAGATTGAGTGCTATGTCGAGGCATGTTGGAATTGATCTTTTGGGGAACACTCAGATTAATTGGCTGTTCATCTCTTGTTTTACGTCATTTATTGAGACTGAGTATTGGCAGATACAGGAAACCTCTTAAACAATATGACAAAACAAGCGTGAGTAAAACACCAGAGCTTTGCCTGCTGGCAACTGTTTTTCCACCACAACAGATTAGACTTATTTTAACGTTATAGTAAAAACTGCAAACAGCAGCAAAAATGTCTGGGGATTTCACTGTAAAATTAATATATATATATATATATAATAATAATAAAAAAATATATATATATATATGTACAGTACTCTTGTACACAGTAGTTTTTTTTTTTTTTTTTGACCATATCTACTGGCTGTGCACAACAAGTCTCTTTTTAGTTGTTGCCAGTCAACAAAAGCCTGATAGCATTCATTATGATATTTGAAGATATAATCTCTCATTGTTTTGCTACACTACTACTATTACTGTATTAACATTTATGGGCAAAGACAGCAAATAAGTTGTTCTTTGAATCCAGGCTGGGAACAAACCAGTTGTCAGAGATTTGCCAATTTGAGCGACCTTGATGTGTGGACACAACAAACATTTGATAAGGAGAATTTCATTAAAAAAAAACTTTAATTTGTTGAAAATAAAATAAAAATTGGCAGGAAAAAAAAAGATCAGGATGGACCACTCTGATACAAAGTGACAAATGGGGCATCATGTTGTGGGAACTTTATTGGCAAACATTCCTTACAAACTGCACTTTTAGTGGCACAGAGAAATCTATAGCAACATTCACACAAAAGTTTAAGGGACAGATTTATAAAGTACTATAGTTTTCTGATCAACTTCAGCAAAGCACTCATTCTTGCAACAACCGATGAGGAGGCAACGATAGAGGTGATTCTTTTGTAGGTCTAAGGCACTGATTTTATCACCATGCATCCCAAATTTAAAAACAAACCAACACTTTTAAAAAAAGACTAAACTATTTCCAGACTCACAATAAAAGCACAAACATACTTTTTATTTGCACCAGTTAGTGATGCATCTATGCTACTTCAGCTGACTGTGAGGCTAGTCCTTCTGTTAGAGATTTCGAAAGCACAGGTATCGTGTTGTTGCTGGGTCCAGAGTAATGTTTTACCTGGATGAACTTTTTTTTTTTTACATCATTCAAACGCTTCATTAAGACTTTGGTTTCAATTTTCACCATGTTATACTCAGATCACGTCTCACTAAGGTACACTCAGAGCTGATTTTGTCTCAGAAAATAAAGACAAAAGTATTTTTTAAAAAATCACCAAAGAAACTTGTCAAAGCATAACATGGTAATGAGACGAGTTCCAACTCAATAAAACACACGTTGTTTTGCAGTAAAATAATTATTAAAGCAGTAAAATACAAAGAAATACTCAACGCTGTGATAAACTAGAGCAATGGAAAGGGAAGGAAGAGAAGTGCAATGGTTGTAGTAGTGGCCTACAGTGGAAGTTAAAAATGGCAACAAAATAAAAGCACCTTCTTATTTCACTTTGTTTAGATGGAGAAACACGTTGCCATTGAACTTTTCAAGGCTCCTAACTTTAAAACCCTCTAAATCCCCTGACCTTTTTTCTAAAACAGTGACAACTTGACTGTTTCTTTTATACTAACTAAAAAAAAACCTATATAAAAACTGCAGTAAATCCTAGCCCTCAGTTTGAGCAGGGACACAGTAATGCAACAAACATAACAGTACTGAACACAAGGCAGTTACATTCTGATTGCCTTTGAATCAAACACGGCAAACACTTAAACATGGTAAAAATGGATAATAATTAATATAGCAGATAAAAAAATTTAAAGTCAGTTTAATAAAACTCAAAGCAAATCAAGTATGAAAGAAGAAGAAGGGCACCATCCTCTTCTTTTGTAGTGTCCTTACTTAGACCTCTTTCGTGCTGACCTTCATCTTCTCAACCGTCTCCTGCATTTGAACATATAAACATTTTTTTTTTTTTAAAGAAATGTGGTCTGGTATCAAAAGTAAGTACAAATAATGAGCTGTGTATACATCAGTAGAATAGAAAAACTTTGTCCCAAATGGTGACAGAAATGTTTCTTTGGCATGGAGCTTGCACTTAGAATACAATAAGACTTCTGTGGGTACGTAGAAAACATAAAAACACATAAAAGGCTGTTAAAAGCAAGTGTTGAGTGTGCAAATGTACAGTTTTTACTTTAAAGTGTTCAATGTGGATATTGCAAACAAAATAAATGACTTTTTGTACATTGCTTTCAAGACTTTAAACCTTCCTGAGCGCAGAGCAGTTGTGCAGTTCTGAGGGAGGTTTGAGGCGAACCAATTATTTTTGCTGGCCTGGTTCGTGATCCAAAACAGTTTGGTTTTGTCAGGATAAAATGTTGAAAGTACGGTAATAACAGATTCAATTAGGGATGCACGAAATTAGATTTTTGGCCAGTATTCGATATGCCAATATGTTAAAAGTTATTTGGCCAGTAACTGATACCAATACCTATACTGTATTGTTATTTTTTCTAGACCTACTTACAGAGACTGCAGCTTTCTCTGTTGTGGAATTAAAATACTACATTATTCTGCATGGTCTTTGTCAATTTGGCCTGCTACCAAATGCAGATGCCAAAAAGTGGGCTGAAATTGATGCAACACTATATAAATATATAAAACATATAAAAAAAACTGTGCCTTTTATATCGGTGAGTTATTTTAATGGAATGGCAGACGTCCGATATTTCACTTTATCGCTAATATCGGCAAATATCGATACCATGCTGACAAATATTCCTAGATTCAATTAGTGTTTTATAAACCAGTGTTAAAACATCCTTGAAATTAAAGGATTGCAATTTCCTTAGCAGGTGATGACATTGCTTTTTTTTTTCAAATTTTTAATTATTATTATTATTTTTTTTTAATGGAGTCCATGTGCTCTTTAAAGGACAGCTGTCAATTTCTGTCCCAAGGTGTCTAAAGGACTCCATCTGCTCTACGTGCTGGCTCTGGATGCTGAGTGGCTGGAAGAGAAATGATCTGGCATCTTTAACTCTGTTCCCACAGGCCTCAGCACAACTCTTTGGTCTTTGTGACATTCAGTTTCAGGAAATTGTCAAAAAAACAAACAAACATTGACCAGGGTGTCAACTCTTGGTACCGGGACAGAGCATCAGATGCATCATCTTTATCGTCTTCTTCCTTTGTGGGTCACGGGGTTACTGGTGCCCATATCCAGCCATCAATGTGCGAGAGGCAGGGAACACCCTGGACAGGTCTCCAGTCCAGCAAAGGGACACATAGCAACAACCATTCACGCTCTCACTCACACATAGAGACAATTTAGAGTTATCAATCAGCCTAACATGCATGTTTTTGGTCTGTGGGAGGAAACTGGAGAAAACCCATGCATGCACAGAGGGATCATGGAAACTCCACCCAGAAAGGTCCCTGGCCAGGATTTGATCTGGCGACCTTCTTGCTGAGAGGCAACAGCTCTACCAACTGTGCCACCATGCTGCCAAGCTACGACATAGCCCATGTTAAAATGAAAACACATCTAAGGTCATTATTCTCACGTTTTAAGGATCAATTATTATAACATTTTTGAGACTCAAGTTTCAGTAAGGCAGTGGTGTTTAGTTTAGGTTCCATGCAGACTATCCATTAGCTCATCAGTCCAGTCAAAATTAACCTTCATTCCTTCAAATTTAGGTTGTTCTAACAACTATCTACAACAGGTGAGCTGTTTATTGTTCACAACATCTCTGCAGATCTTCACATGAAAGTATTTTAACTACATTATGTCTGTAAATGTAAATCGTTGCATGGATTTGGGAACTTAATGAAAACAATTTTACGTGAATAAAGTTGATCAGGTCATCTTTAAATCCAAGAAAGCCATACAAAGAAAAGTTTATGCAGAAGTGCTGCTGTCCTCTTTTCCCTAACATGCAGATGCTGCATGTGCAATGAGGGTTGCCAGATAAATTAAAATGTCTTATTTACCCCCTACTTTTCTGTGGACATGTTCAACAAACACAAGACACACCTCATCTTAGAATATCTTTACTCAGCACATATGACAGTTTAGGTCAAAATACTATCATTTTAAAGCCACAG
>JARVGQ010000309.1:23330143-23342527 GCA_031762355.1 Hypsolebias martinsi | reverse complement strand
CTAAAAACATGGGGAAAAATCCATAAATAAGTCGCACTGCTGTATAAGTCGCAGGACATGAAAATTAGTAAAAAAAAAACTGCGACTTATGCACCGGAAAATACGGTAATAAAACTTTAACTTTATAAACTTTACTGTCACTCCAAATTGCACATGCAAAATTGAACAAAATTTTGTTTAATTTATCCACATCAGTGTAGGAATACATACTATGAATTTTATAGACTTTGGTGTTTAGTGCAGAAGATGCAATTCTGGTGCATATACAAGAAATGTGCAAATGTTAACAAATGTTCTTATACGCTTAGACATATACATTTATACATGCATACATATATTTGCATATATATTTTTTTCATTCAACCTTTATTTAGGCAGGTTAACCATATAGCTATAATTCTTATTTTGGGTAAGTTTTTTTTTTTTTTAAACTGAGGTATGTCGTGTAATTATGCAGCTTACCCCCACTACATTATTTTAACTACCAGTACTACACCTTAGATAAAGAGAAGTTGAATCAGTCTCTTATACAAAAAAATACACATGCATCAACAGACATTATAACAAAAATCACTTATTATAACTTTAATGTGATTATGTAATTGGTTATAGGATTAATCTTTCCACAATGTTTCACCTCTTTTGTTATCTTTGTACCTTGTACATCTGGCTCCAAACAGACTAAGCTGGAAACTTGTAAATGATAAACTAAACAATAATAAAAACAGAAGATATCAAACTCCATGAAAGGAATGAGAACATGAAAGATTGTGAGGGAGCTAGCAGCCTTTACTTGGGCTTTCGTGTGTTTATTGTTAAAAAGAAATGGTAAAGAGTTCGTGTTAAATTAACAGAAAAGCTGTAACACCTGATATTTTTAGCCTGTGACCCACAGGTTAGCAAGCTAAACTACAAACACAAGCGGCTAGTGGCTACACGTCTAGCTAAACCCGTTAGCAGCATGAAAACAGCTAATAAAGCTGCAACTAACATCACCACATTGACATTAAATCTAAAAAATATACTAACCTACTATGCGCAGTTGATAGTCGGGGTTGAAACTAGCATTCGGGAGGATTCTGTCGCTCATTTTCTTCAAAGACGACACTTTACTGCTCATAAATCTGCAGCTGTTCGTTCAATAATCCACAATATTTCGTTCACAGATGCATTCAGTCAGTGTTCGAGCTGTTGTCTTCACACCTGATGGATGCTGTCAAACAACATTGTCCTTTAACAGCAAGTGAGTCGTGACTCGTTAAAAGCCCAGACTAAAAGTAATAAACGACCCGCACTGACCGGTGGCGCTTACTGACAGCGAGACGTCAACAGGTCCGCCATGTTCGAAGGTGCTACCCCAAGATCAGAGCTCAGTAACGCGCTCACATCACTGAAGGAGCTGCAAGGTACGAAGAGGTACGTTTGACAAGCAAAAATATAATTTTATTTAGGAGTTTATGATTTATGTAGTTAAACAATTCCTTTTTTGCCATTTTTAGAAGCTTATAGTTAATCAATAAACCACTGCTCAAAATAAGGGTGTCTAAGCTAGGCTCATAAAAAATTACATCACAGAAAATGTCATGTTTTTTAGATGCATCTGAAATATCCTGACAGAGCTTCATTATTTAGCACATTTTTTTTAACTATGCCAGTTACTTATTAGGATAAAAAATATATTAAATTATTCTGTATGTTGTTTTGCATGGCTTTTTTCATTAAAAAAAAAATCAACTTTATTTTAATTAAATCTGCTCCATGTTTAAATCATTGTATAAGCCTATTTTAGAAAAAAATAGGAACTATAATTGTAGAAAGCAAGAAAAAACATTGGGACAAGTAATTATATAAAAAAATGTTGAAAACTGCATATTTTATAGTCAATGTTTGCTTCGATATTTCCTTCTTGCTTTAACATTTTTAAAACGCTTTAAGAATTACTTTAAGTACAACAGTATTTTAAAGTATTACAGAATACAATAATCAAAACTGTAGTGGCTATATACTGTATGAATAAGAAAAATTATGTAATATAAAAATAAATGACAAAGTTCTGGATTACAAATCACGAAGCTCTTTACCTTTTCAGGTCACAGGGGTCACTGGGGCCCATATCCAGCAGTCACTGTGTGAGAGGCGGGGGACAGCCTGGACAGGTCTCCAGTCCATCACAGACACATGTACAAAACGTGAAAAACAACAATTCACTCTCTCACTCTCTATAACAGTTTATCTGTTTTAACTGCGCTATAGAAATAAAGTTGACTTGACTTGACCTAGGGACATTTAGAGTTGGTCTGTGGGAGGAAACCAAAGTACCTGGAGAAAACCCATGCATGCATGGAGAGAACATGCAAACTCCACCCAGAAAGCCCTCCGGGTATATAAAATATATAATTTGAGTGTGAATAGTTCCTGCATAAGTGCAGGAATTTAGTGTGACAGGACCTTAAGATTAAACACCTGATTCACCACCAACCAGTACGTTTTATAACAATTTTCTGCATTCAGTGACACATCTGTACATTGATCGCAAGTTGATTATTAACTTCCTGAAATAACTTAAAATGTTTCAGGACATGGGAGTAAAAGAAGCAGTGTCACTTATATTGTTCCCATCTCCTAAATTAGTATGTTGCTGTTTCATTATAACTTTAAAAAATGTAAGACATTAGGCTAAACATTAAAAATCCAACAGGAAAGACACCAACTCCTCTCCTTGAAGGGCACTCTGTTGTTAAACACAACCAACTATCCTTTTATGAAACATAAACGCCAAAGTGGGAGCTTCAGCATAATTATAACTTTTATTTAAAAAATATTCAGATCAAAACTACAAACAGAAGCAAATGCACATATTTTTACCTTATACTCGACTTTCTCTAGCAACTATATACAATTTTTTTAGGAAAAAAACATACAGTACATGTCAAATATGTTATGTCATCAAGTTGAATTATATAAATACCAGTACATAACAAAATTGTCATTAGCTATTCGTTTTACTTCATGTGTATACACTCAGAAATTTCTACAACTATTAGTTTTAAAATACAATATAAAAATTTTTTTTTCACTATAAAAAATAAACTTGACAGGGTAAACTGAAAATAAAATACACTTTTGTATGTTTAATTTGTTAAGACATTAGAATTAGAATATTTTCTTAATGCTATGAAAATGTTTGCATTTAATTTTTTTTACATCTTAAATGATTGAAACATTTCATATTTAGCTGCAGCAGCACAACGCCCATTCGACTCATATTCAGTTAGAAATCAAACCTGGAACTTCTAGTCGCACAAATAGAAGTTTGCAATGACTTTTGATAAATGTTTAAAATAAATAAAGAATAAAATAGGAATTCCAGAAAAAGCAGAAATGTTTACAAGCATTGCTAGTAAGAGAAAAAAAACTAATAATTGACATAATAATTAATATTGTATGGTGTTCCTCAGAGTTCAGTCTTAGGTCCTATTCTGTTCCTTTTCTACATAAGCCCATGGAAAGATCATCAGTAGCTTCAATAATGTTTATCATTTGTATACTGATGATATTCAAGTACACTGTTCCTTCTCTGATTCAGAATTACACTGTGGCTGAGTGATTAGATCAGTCGTCCTCCAATGTGAGAGTTGTGGGTTCAGTTCCATCGACAGTCACATGCTGAAATGTCCCTGGGTAAGACACTGAACCCTTCATTACCTCTGATGTGTGTCCCATCAGTGTATGAATGTGATAAAGCACTGATTATTCATTGTACAGATAGAGTGCTGTATGAATGGGTAAATGAGGGCACAGAGTATAAAGTGTATTGAGTATCTTGATAAGATAGAAAGGTGCTATATAATGTGCAGTACATTTTACATTTTTGCTAAATCTTTGCCCACAAACATCAGAACCAAATGGTTATGGTGTTGTGTGGCTTTTCATGTGTGTGTCCAAGTTTGTCTTTCGCCTACATTTGTGTCCACAGACATTACAAACAAAACGTTTCTGCCCTGTGTGGATTTCCATATGTCTGTTTAAAGGTGACTTTTGGGTAAATCTTTGGTCACAGACATCACAAACATATGGCTTCTGTCCCAGGTGGATTCTTAAGTGAGCATTTAAATATGTCTTTCGACTAAATCCTTTTCCACAGAAATCGCAACTAAACGGTTTTTGGCCAGTGTGCCTCATCATGTGCGTGTTTAAATCTTGTTTACGGCTAAAAGTGGTTTCACATATATCACAACTAAAAGGTTTCTGCCCTGCATGGATTTTGAGGTGTATGTTTAAATTTGATTTTTGACTAAATTTTTGTCCACAAACATCACAACCAAACTGTTTCAGTCCTGTGTGGACTCTCATGTGTGTGTTTAAATTTGCCTTTTGACTAAATTTTCTATCACAAACATCACAACCAAATTGCTTCTGTCCTGTGTGGACTCTCATGTGTGTGTTTAAATTTGCCTTTTGACTAAATCTTCGTCCACAAACATCACAACCAAACAATTTCTGTCCTGTGTGAACTCCCATATGAGTGTTTAGATTTGACTTTTGACTAAATCTCTGCCCACAAAGATCACAATCAAACGGTTTCTGCCCTGTGTGGATTCTTATGTGTATGTTTAGATTTGACTTTGTAATAAATCTTTGTTCGCAAAAATCACAACCAAAAGGTTTCTGCTCAATGTGGCTTTGCATGTGTGCGTTTAAATCTTGCTTTAGGCTAAATATGTGGCCACAAACATCACAGCCAAACAAATTTGGTCTGGTGTGGACCTCTGTTTGTTTGTTTAAATCACTTTTCCTGGTAAATCTTTCCCCATCATCATCACAGATAAATGATTTCAGTCCTTTTTGGATATCTCTATCAGAGTCTATAATTTGCTCCTCTGTAATTTGTGTCTTGTTACTCAAACAGCTTGAAGACATTACTTGTGAATGGCAGGCCATATGTCTCTGAAGGGACTGGCTGTGGGGAAATTGTTCACCACACTCAGTGCAGCCAAAAGTGTTTACACCAGACCCAGAAGCCCAGCTCTCCTTCCAGTCTTTGTCCTTATCGTCAGATATTGATCCAGAGTCTGACAAGTGTTTCAGCTGTGAGTCTGGATTGATTCCATCCTCTTTCTCTTCATTATTCACACTGTCACCAGTCCACGAAGAGTTGGAATTCTCTTCATAGGTCTTAAGATCTGGACCCCAGTTTATATATGGTCCTTCACAGTCCTCTTCATCAGTTACTGCCTCCATCTGATCATCTGAGCTGATGGTTGGAAACTCTTGAACACCAACTTGGTGTGGATGAAGCTGTGAGGGCACCGGTTGCTCTTCCTCATCCTCATTCTTTATAGTAACTGGAGTAAAGGGAAACTTGGTGGCATCAGTGGTATTCTTCGCATTGAGCTGCTCCCCTTCCAGACCAGTCCACAGTTCCTCCTCTTCCTCCTTTATGGTGAGGTGCAGTGGGTCCAGATGGTCCACATGAGAGCTCTGCTCTTCAGGAGCTTCTTCTTTAATCATCAGCAACTCCTGAGCACTCTGTTCTTCAGGAGCTTCCTCTTTAATCATTAGCAACTCCTGAGCATCTTCAGGGACCACTGAAACACATAAAAACTATGTTGAGTTTATATTTGCTTACACACAAACAGTGAGACTCTTTCAATAGAACCAACTGTAAAAGGAATAACTTAAAGTAATCATATTTTGTACGACTCAGTCTGTCTTTGTGAAGGAACTAAATAATGCAGGTATTTCAAATGCTTGACCATTCCACCCAGCTTGACTAAAACCCCAGTTCCAGGTTTTTAAAAAATACTACCCAAACCCAACAACATGATGCTGCCACCACCATGTTATTATATTTTTTTAATCAGTATTCAGCTGGGCTTTAACTTTTTATCTTTGTAAGAAAAGGTTTCCCTGTCCTATAGCACAAACAGACGAAATGCTTGGGCAGCTGAACTTTACTATGACAAGTGTGATCCCAAGAACACAAGAAGAATGAAAGCAGTGATTAAATCCAAAGCTACTTAACAAAAGTGTTAAAGGTGTTTACATTTTTGCAAGTTGTAACCAATTTTTTATTTTTTTATTTTTTTTTTATTTTTTTTTTTTGCGTTGTACAAGACAATGTACCCAGTGATGTCTAAATCAGGCTTTCCTGAAAAGCTTGTTTTGTATTTAAGGGTACATTACTCCAAGCTTTTCAACAGTTTTCTTTTTTGGCAAAATCTTGTGGCCAAACATATAAACTGCAGTGTGAAACTTCAACATGTAATGAACTGAGATGAGAGCCATTTATGTGACATTTGTCTGACAGAGGTCAGACAAAACACTGTGGTGTTTTGAACAGGTATATTTGTGTGTAAAAATAAGTTGTGGATGTTTGATAAATAATTTTGTTCAATAAAACTTGTTTAATGTGACATGGTCTCCCTTTGCTTGTGACTTATTGGCATTCGTAAACTGAACAAACATCCATCCTCTTTATCCAAATCCAATCACAGGGGGATCACTGGTGCCCATTTCCATCAGTCACTGTGCGAGAGGCTGGGTATATCCTGGACTGGTCTCAAGTCAGGAACACAGAGACAAAAGAGACAATCATTCATGCTCTCACTCACACCGTGGGACAATTTAAAGTTATCAGTTAGGCTAACATGCATATGTTTTTTTTATTTGAAGGAGGAAACCAGCATACCCACACATGCACAGAGAGAACATGCAAACTAGGGCTGGGCAATATGGACCAAACTTAATATCTTGATATTTTTAAGATGAATGGCGATATACGATATACATCTCAACATTTTTTCTTTCCATAAAGAATAACAAAAATATATTTCTGATTCAAGGTGTGAAGGCGCAGACTGGGAGAAAACTTGCAGATTTGCAAGTACAGTATAATTATAGAATACACCATTTTATATCAATAGTCTCATTTTATATTGCATATGAAATTATCTCGATTTTTTTAAATATTGAGATATCACCCAGCCCTAATGCGAACTGTAATGCAGGATGCCCTTCCTGTTGCAACCACAGACCACCAATCTACCACAGCCCACATGTTTGAAGCAGAGGGCTGCCATCTTGGGCCCATGGAGAGTAGTAAGAGCCTTGCTCAAAGGCAAACAGTGGGCAAATGAGGATAGAGACAGATGCGGGTGCTGCACCTTTCCCCACTCACATTGTGATGTAAAGTCAGGGGATTCGAACAGGCAACCTACCAACCACAGGCTCACCTTCTCTAACCTCAACACCACTCCCCATAATAATAGTTGATCACTCTTGAAATGTACATTTCAAATATATTTCACATAAAGCACATGCAGTAGAAACACTTAGATGACTGCCAGCACTTACATTATGGAATTAATTTTTAAAGTAACTGTTGGATTAATCTCATACAACACACACCAACTTCAACAATTTTTCAATCTATGTGATCAGCCTTTTCAAGAACTTGTCGTCTCTATTTTTATTGCTGTACTTTGCAGTTCTGGTCTAAACAGACTGAAGTAAAAACATCTAAACGGTGAAGTAAATAAAGTTCAACCTGATGAGTGAAATGAGAACAAGGAAGAACAAAAATAAGAGTGGGCAGCCCTGATACTGACATCCTTCAACTGAGTGGCAGATTGGGCTTTTAAATGATTACAATGAAAAAGTAAAGCCAAAAAAAAAAAAAAAAATTCAAATAGCACAAACATCTGCTGTTTCTAGGCTGTGACCCTTCATGTTTAACGTTAGCAAGCTAAGCAACAAACAGAACAGAAGCAGCTTTTGTGCTACACGTTTGAGTAAAATGGCTAAATATTTTTAGCTAGCTGTAAAAACATATATGCGAACTAACATTATTACACTTGACAATAGCAGAGAAAAAGAATATACCATGAATAAAGATATACCAACCGTGCATCTGATAGCTTGGGTTGAAACAAGCGTTTAAGGGTCGCTCGCTCATTTCTTAAACGTTGCAATTCCTGTTCGTAATATTCAACGATTTCATCAAAAATCTTCAATATTTCTTCACTGCTACAACCAGGTGGTGTTCGACAGCATGTCCTGACGTTTTCGTATCTTCTTTTCCTTCCACGTTTTCAGCTAACAGTTACTGCTGAGCTGAAAACAAAAAAATAATAAATAAATAAGCAGCAGGACGTCCTTCTTCTTCTTCTCCAACTTTATTTTGCGGTAGGCAGAAAATATTTTACAGCATTACCGCCACCTGCTGGTTGAGAGTGTGAACTGGAATGGCGCAAAAAAAAAAAAAAAAGAAAGAAATACAGTACAGTACTGTACATAAAACAAGAATACAAAAATAAATACAATCTCATATTCTTTCAAACAAACGAGTCTGTTTCAGTTATCGTAATAAAATGTTGAGGCTCAATGGGATAAAATATGAAGCTCAATGGGATTAACTTGTATAAATAAAGGTTGAATTAAAATTTTAGTCCATTCAGAAATTTAATTCCCTTGTAACAATCCTCAATACAGTCAAATATCACTTTTATTTTAGTGAGACTGTTAATCAGATGACTTCTTTCATATCTGTATTTCTGGCAGTTCAATAACACATGGTCTCATTTTCTCCACAGTAGTCACATTTATATGTTATGCTTCCCTATTCAATTAAATTCAATTCTTTCTGTTCTATTCTATTCTATTATGAATAATGTTCTGTTCAAGTACCGGTACATGTGTCCAAATCAGAGACGTGATATGACTGTTTCCTCTCGCCTGTTTCTTTCTGCTCTTCTCATTTCTTCTGCTTTTCATTGAATTCTGTATAACCATCGACCTTTTCTTTTTTCTTCCCATTGTTTTTGTCATTTTTCCTTCATTCTCTGCGTTATGATGCTTTTTTATGTCTGCTCGACTGAATTTTAAATCTATTTCAACTAAGAGGTTTTTGGTAGCCTTTTTTGCAACATTATCAAGTATTTCATTTCCTCTTGTATGAGCTGTTATCCATTCAATGAACCCCATTATCTTAATTCTGTATAATGTTTGCCGTATTTTTCCATCAATATGTCTGTCCTGCTTTCTGATCAACTATTTTTTAAACTAATTTATAATGAACTAGAATCTGAACATATTATTGAGTGAATGATTGTGTGCCACTAACCATTTGGGAACACCACAGAGCTGCTATTTAACATGATATCAAACGGATTAAGGATTAGATTTCACATGCATAAGTACTTTTTGAAAGTAATGGAATCTATTTACATTATGAAACACATTTTGGTGTCTTTAGTGGCTTTGCAGCTTGATAACTGAACAATAACCACATAAAAGTCTAAAAAAAATGTCTTAATGTTGAGTTATTAAAATAAATAAAACATGTATTCAAAAAGAAACAAATGCAAATTTTAAAGCTTGCTATATTTAGCACAAATACTTTAACTACATATTTTTTCTAAAATAATTTAATACAACATGAATGGTTCACATTTATTTTTTGTCTATTTGATAAATAAAACATTATATAAATATATTAAACAATCTCAATTTTTATTGTCTGTACATTTGCTGGTAATAATGCAAAAAACTGTGATAGTGTGTGTGAATGGTCCTCTCTCAAACCATTGTTCCTCTCTATCAAGGATGTGAACATCTTCATCCCTGACACTGGCCTGGAAATGAGTGTAGACCGCAGAGTCCTGGCCTGATGATGATGATCTTCTCTGCTGGGCCATCTTTTTTGCCAGTGGCTGTTTAGTTTCCCCGACGTAAGACTGATCATCCTCCTGACACTGAACAGCATACACAATATTACTCTGTTTGTGCCGGGAGACTGGATCTTTGAGATGAGCCCGTCTTTGCTGTAATGTATTTTGGAGTTTAAAAGCCACTGGGACGTTGTGTTTAGAAAATAAACATTTCAGTTTCTCTGAAATTCCCACAACATACGAAATGACCACTCGTTTAGATCTGGGTTCCTCATTTTCCTTTTATTATTATAATTATTGGCATTATTATTACTATTATTGTTGTTAGTATTATTATTACATAATTTTTATGATTGATAGTAGTAATACTATTTGTATAGTAGTATTGTTGTTGTTTTTATATTATTTTATTATTAGTAGTAGTAGTAGTATTTGTAGTAGTATTATTATTGTTGTTGTTGTTGTTATTATTATATTATTATTAGTAGTAGTAGTTGTTGTAGTAGTAGTATTATTTTTGTTGTTATTATATTATTTTATTATTGTTAGTAGTAGTATTTGTAGTAGTAGTATTATTGTTGTTGTTGGTGTTATTATTATTATTATTATTATTACTAGTAGTAGTATTTGTAGTAGTAGTAGTAGTAGTATTGTTGTTGTTATTATTATATTAGTAGTAGTAGTAGTAGCAGTTGTAGTAGTAGTATTATTTTTGTTGTTATTATATTATTTTATTATTATTAGTAGTAGCATTTGTAGTAGTAGTATTATTGTTGTTGTTGTTATTATTATATTATTAGTAGTAGTAGTAGTAGTTGTAGTAGTATTATTATTCTTGTTGTTATTATATTATTTTATTATTAGTAGACTAGTAGTACAGTATTTGTAGTAGTAGTATTGTTGTTGATGGTGGTGGTGTGTTATTCATAATATGAAGGTTGATGGTCGTTTATGGTCAGCAGAGGGCAGTAATTAGTTGATTTCATCCTTCCATCAACTGTATTCGCTTCTTTCTTTTCGGGTCATGGGGGTCACTGGTGCCCATGTCCATCCATCACTGTGTGAGAGGCCAGGGACACCCTGGACAGGTCTCAGTCCATCACAGTAGTTGTTTATGTTGTAGAATACAAACAACCAAAAAATATTTTCGCGATTTTACTTGTTTTGATTTCTCTTTTCCTTATTCGAAGAAAAAGTGTCAAAGCTGTTTTTACAGGACATGAAAAATATTAACACATTTGTGTTTTATAATAGAAACAATCAATCGCTGTTGTCTGCACTGCAAGAAATGATGTGACAGAGAAAACAGCTCTTTATTTTTCATCCAACCTTGCTCTGACGATTCCAAAACGGAAAGTCCCTGAAAAGGCTTGATTACAGAAAATGTGTTATGTCACCGTGTAGCCTCAAGGCTCTCAAACAAAGAGCAGTGCTGTGGAAGAAGGCTCACCTGTCAAAACATGAGCCATCTGGGTACATTTTTCATTCTGAAAAATGTTTTGTATAGGCACAGACTGAAACAGACTCAACAATGAACGTCTTTCCAAAAACTATTCTCTATTGAGCCACATCAAAACAAGTGAGACAAGAGTTCACTCTCAGGCACTATTTAACTTAACATAAATGTTTTTGTTCTGTGGGAGGAAACTGGAGAAAACTCATGCATGCACAGAGAGAACATGCAAACTCCACCTGGAGAGGTCCCAGCGCATAACACCTCTGGTTTCCATGGAGCCATTATTTATGTTGTTTTTTTTTTTTTTGGCTGCTGATCATCAGAAATTTAAATAACCTCAGCAGCCTGTGAACTGACACAGTAACTTAAGAGCCAGACATAATAACTTTCAGCTTTCAGTGCTTGACTAAGAAAACCTTTACAATTAAAGCTCGAGATTTGGGTACTCACTGCAAAGTATGAAGCCAAACATCCACAGAGAATATTACTGTGCGTTTTTAGTTTTCCTGACTTTGCAATGTTCAGCACAAAGTGTCTCCCTTCAAGTCTTGCCCTGAAGTGCTTTGCTTGACAAGGTTTTTCACCGTTTAATGTTCTATCAGGTGTGCATCAAACGTACCAAACATCTCACTTTGTTCTTCTTTTTAAAACACTGTTAAGAAAAAGAAATATTTAAAAAAATATGTCAATATTCTTCTCACTAAAGCTTCTTTAATGCATTTCCAAACAAACAAACAAAAAAAATCTGAATAAATATTTTAAACCAACAAACAAAATCAAAGCATATTTATTAAACTTGTTTTGGTATTTTCATCCATCTGGTTAAATTAAAGCCTTATTCAGCAAAAGTAACATGACATACACATTAATTAAAATTCTCTTTTTTTGCACGACAGCGAGCTATTTTGGCCCAACCTTAAAAACAATATGCCCAATCTCATGGGATGTTCTGGTTCTAGTGTATATCTTAGATCCTTATTTACTGTTTCTTTTTATACTTTATATTTTTGTCATTTTGGGGTATAACCAGGAACCTGAGTACACAATTTTGTTCCATCTCATGTACCATGTGATGTGAATTGAATGGCAATAAATAAAAAATTAAAAAAAAAAATCTCGTGATCTGCTAGAGCTTGGTGTATGTTACGGCCAGTGGCCTCGTATGTTATTTTTATGTCAAGGCCTAAGGCCATTTGGTTGAGCAAAAGTGTTTGCAGGTTGATTGCTGACTCAGCTGTGCTGTGGCCCATCTGGGAT
>JARVGQ010000309.1:23232235-23245514 GCA_031762355.1 Hypsolebias martinsi | reverse complement strand
TTTTTTGCTAGCTAACTGCTTGAAAATACATTTTAAAGGTACAGAATGTACGCTGGTGTTGTGTTACGTTGAAAAAACGTGTTTAAAACGCCGTTTACATGCGCGGTTCGACTTACGACCAAAAATCCGGACTTATGAATGCCACGTGCTACGGGTCCCGACTTACGGCAAAATCGGGTTACGAACAGTCTGTAAGTACGGAACCCGTTCGTAACTCGAGGACTGCCTGTACACCAGAATGCAGGCAATGGCATCTACTTTAATCAAAATTCTCTGGGGGAGGACACTCAGACACCCCCACCATTACCAACGCAGCCTCTTTATACAGAATGGAAGGTTAAATAACTGTATAATAAGTAAATAGACTTTAATTAAAGAAGTATTTGCATTTTATGTATTATATTATTGCATTTGGCCCGCAGCCCTCTGACAGATTTCAAATGTGGCCCTCTCAAAGAAAAAGTTTGGGCACCCCTGCTTTAGGCTGTCCTTACATCTTACATGTAAATAAAGACAAAAAATACCAGGGTTTACAGCTGTGTCGCAACATTTTTCTCTCTGAATGTGGATTCTTAGAGCCAATAAAGTAACTTTTAAAACTTGTTTGAAAATGTACGTCAACAACAACAAGAACAAATCTTGGTCATGTGAACAATTTCTTGCAGATCAGAAACACTTCCATTTTTAAAGGTTTACATTTAACTCACTCCTACTCTAATTAGTGCCTACTGCAGTCAGGCCGGCAATAATTTACAGTATTTGTCTGTGTCTGTGCATGTGTGTGTTCATTTGTCTGTCTGTTAGCAAAAAATCTCATTAAAGAAGAAGAAGTAATCGGTGGATGCACGTCTAAAACTGATTAACACAAAAAGGACTACCAATCAATCATATCTAAGAACATGAAGCTGAAAATCTGTGCGGTTGTAGCTGAGACCCCAGCACATTTTTCAAGTGATGACAGAAGAACTTTGATTAAATCTTTGGCTTGCAAGGCAGCAATATGCATTCGTGCAAGAAATGCTTTTTGTTCATTTGCGTGTTTGATTCTTAATAATCCGACAGTATGAGCTTCACCTCTCAGATGATCTAACTCACACAAACTAAAGGTAAGAGGGAAAAACTTTTATCCACATTCAGTTGTTTTCTCCCTGAAATGATTTATTTTAATTATCACAGTTTTTAAAGGTTTCATTTAGAATGTTTAATTGATTAAATTAATTTAATTAATTTGTTTTGTTCTGCCCAATCACACTCCCTTCCTGTTTTATTTTGTAGCGTCAGTCCTTTTGTCTGTTTTGTTTTCCTGCTCCAGTGTCACACCGCACCCTAGATTTCTAATCAGAACAGCTGTTCCTCATGCTCAACCACCACCCTGTGCACTTAAAGTCACAGGTTTTTTTTTTGTTTGTTTTATTTGGTTACTGAAACACACTTTTTTAAGTAGTCCAAAAAACAGATGGATGTGGGCAAGTATCAAGAGAGAACACCATGAAACTGTTTTCTCAATAACTAAAATGGACAAATTTATTTCAACATCTGTATGAAAAATGGGAGTACCAAGAAAAAAAAAAAAAAGTAAAACATAAAAACTAAACATAGTCTATGACAGGCATTGATTGCATGATCGTAACTCCTGGTCAGCCATGAGGTCTTCGACTCTTAGTTTACTTTGCTATTTTTATCTTCAAAAACATTTCTCTGCTTTCTGGTTAAAGGCACAGTTGTTCAGAGAATAACGTCAGCCACTCAAATGCCTGATTAGGCCATGACAGAGGGCAGATGAAATGAAGAGTGTCTAATTACGAGAGAGAAAAAAACCGCAGCCGATGACAAAACCGAAGGAAATGACTGTGTAATGGAGCAGCCTGATACTTCGGTGAGTCTTTGCTTTCTAACGGTCACTGCTAAAAAAGACACATTTTGTTCTGTGTGTGAATGCAGCTGCTATTAGCATCTCTCCAAATGCAAACAAACAAGCATTATTTGATTACTTGCTGCCATTTATTTCAACTAGTATTAACCTACCGTGTTTTTCGGACTATAAGGTGCACTTAAAATCCTTGAATTGTCTCAAAAATCAACAAAAACTCTGGTGCTCCTTATGTATTAATTCTGGTTTGGCTTACTGACCTCAAACTGATTTTATGTGGTGCACAACACTCAAAAATCTGTCAAAATGAACTTATTTCGCTTAATGCGCCTTATAATCCAATACGCCTTATAGTCCGAAAAATAGTCAAGTCAAGTCACATTTATTTATACAGCACATTTAAAACAGTAACTGTTATCAAAGTGCTTAACAAAAAAGATCACAGCATCAAATATTAATCACAAGATATTACAGCATCAGGAATAAAAGCATAAAAACACAAAATATAATTAAAAACAATGAAATACTAAATCAAATCACCCTGCGTTAAGTGTCAGGGAGTAAAAGCAAAATGCACGAACACAATCAGCAGCAATGAAATGCTAAATCAGATCACACTGTGTTAAATGCCAGTGAGTACAGGTGTGTTTTGAGGAGAGATTTAAAAGCAGAGACTGGCGTGGCCTGTTAAATGTTGATGGGCAGATTGTTCCAGAGTTAAGGGGGCATTACTGAAGACGTCCGATCTCCTCTGAACTTCAACCTGGTTTTTGGTACAACCAGAAGCAGCTGATCCGATGATCTCAAGGCCCAAGAAACAGCATAAGGATGAAGAAGGTCAGAGAGGTATGAGGGTGCAAGGCCATTAACACACTTAAATGTCAACAGAAGAATCTTAAAATCAATTCTGACATGCACAGGAAGCCAGTGAAGGACAGAACCAGTGAAATGTGCTCAAACCTGCGAGTTCCAGTTAGTAGCCGGGCTGCAGCATTTTGGACAAGCTGGAGACATGAGAGGGACACCTGACTCACCCCAGCATAAAGCGAGTTACAGTAGTCCAGCCAGGTTGTAATGAATGCATGGACTCATTTTTCAAGGTTGGATCTGGACAGCATGGACTTGAGATTGAACTAAGCTTTTTGCAGAATAGAGTTGATCTGCTTATTAAACTTAAAGTTCAGGTCTAAAACTATACCGAGATTGGTAACAGACTGTTTGTGGCTGAAGGGAGTCCAGGTTTGCAGGATCAGTGACAATGGCAGAGCTAGGGTTAAACACAATGACCTCAGTTTTCTGATCATTAAAACTCAAGAAGTTCGCGTCTTGATGTTATCAAGACATTTTAGCAAAGGGCGAACTGAGGAGAAACCGTTTGGTGTGAACAGCAGATAAATCTGAGAATCATCGGCATAACCGTGAAAGGAAATCTTTCCTCAGAATAGACCCTAAGGGGAGCAGGTACAATGAAAACAGAAGGGGTCCAAGAATAAAGCCTTGCAGGACCTCGCAGGAAAGAGGCACTGAAGTAGATAGAGCGTTAGCAACATTAATACAGAAACTCCTGTCACTCAGGTATGAACGGAACCGTTCTAACGCTGCACCAGTAATCCCAACCCAGTGTTCTAGCTGGGATAAAAGGATACTGTGGTCCACAGTATTAAATGCAGTGGTAAAGTCTACGAGTACCAGAACTACAGACTGACCAGAGTCATTTGCCAGAAGAATGTTGTTGCAAACCCTAACTAAGGCTGTTTCAGTGCTGTATAGTTTATTAAAGCCAGACTGAAAAAATCTCAAGAATATAATTTCCATTCAGGAACTCGTTTAATTGAGTGAAATACGGTAATATGGACTAATACATCTTAAAGAGATAGTTCAGCTCTTTTGAAGTGGGGTCATGAAAGGGGCTCAAACCTCACCAGTTGGAGATATGACCTCAGATTGGAGGAAAATGGTTAAAACTCTTGCTTACTGCCAGTTTGAACGCAAACAAGTGGCTGATGTCGTCTTGCAACAACAGTAATCTCAAAAGCGTTAACGTGACACCGATGACGCATAAACACTGAGCATAGTTCTTAAAACTTTTTTAATATAGATTGACAAAATAAGGATTAAATTGCTGACATAAGTGAAAATCCTCCACCTCCAGCGTTAAGCCGAAGCCATGATCTTTGGCCTCGGCAGTGCACGTGTGCCCCACCCGCACAGTTACATCCATGTGAACGCACACTAGCCTTCAGCAAGGAGGAATTAAACCTTTATTTCGCATCACATTATTTAATGTGACATCGCTGTGCGGACAGTGGAGTTGAGATGGGACAAAAAGGGAGACGAGATGAAAAGCAGTAGAGAAGAGGACAATCTGTTTCAGCTGTATCTGTGACTCTTCTGTTTGGATCCCAGACTTGAGGCAGTGGATTCACATCAGGATTCTCCACAGACAAAGAGATGAACAAAGCAGGTACAGTTTCAGCTAAAATCTCATGACCGTTTCCTCTGCGTAAAAACCAAGGGCTGAAAAGAATGTTTGTGTGAGCTTCGGCGTGTTTAACAGCTGCAAGCCCCGACCAGACAGCCGAAGTGTAAACCTAAAGCACCGACAGTAAACAGAAGGTCCCTGGAAGTTTACTCCGAGCGGAATTGCCATTGATCTCAGAAAACAATTCCACTTCCCTTCCTTCTGCTGGCTTCCCAGCAAAAAATAGAGCAGCAGGGATGTGAGAAGAAAGGTGGAGTTGGGAGAGGAAGAGGAGGAGAGAGGGGGGGAGGTCTGTGGAGTTGGAGGAGAATCACTCTCTTGTGATGCTATTCTTCTCGTGTGGGACAAATAACTCTGTGTTGGGATACGACGCTCTCAGATGCCACCAACGGTCACCAGCTCCTTGAGGTTTCCACCAAGGAGGTAGTCCCACTGAGGCGCTTCCTTGCGTTCGTCTGACGTGGACGGGACTTCACCTGATCAAAGACTTGCAGAAAAACAGGTGAGATGCTTCTGGCTGAGGTGGAAATATACTGCAGATGTTTGTGTAAATTTTTTAACAGATGAAGGTTTGATGGAGTGTCTCCACGACAGCTACTCTCATGTCTTTATTCTTTTTTTTTTTTTATCTATTTTCTTTCCACGTAACTCTCACAAAAGACCAAAATGTTCAACCACAGTCCAGCTCTGAGGGAAGTCAGCAGCAGTGTGGGCCCCATGGACAACTTTGATGAATTATTCCTTTGGCATCGATTAAAAAGTAAACCCTCTAGTAAATCCAAACACCAGTTTGAGTTTATCTTCTGTTAAATTACCGGCACATCTTGTGGGCAAGTGGTTAAAAAAACTTTACTAAAAAGCATCAGTTAACTAAAAAGTCAATACAGCAGCAGAAATACATCATGTCTAATAACAGTTTTAAAACCTCAGAGCCAGGAGCTCCTGAAATGAAGCTCCTCACTTCATTTAGTTTTAATATGTTCAACTGAAACTTGTTAAAATAAATCTAATTGTCCCATTTGTTTTTCTTTCATATTTTTAAGGTTTTCAAGCATTTCCAACAGTTTTATTTTTAATGTATGGGCTAATAAGTGTTGGAGTGTGGCACGGTGGTGCAGATCGGCTGGGGCCTGGAGTTTGCATGTTCTCTAAATTGTGTCTAGGTGTGAGTGAGAGGACGGTTGTCTTGTTTGTCTCTATGTGTCCCTATGATGGACTGGAGACCAGTCCAGGGTGTCCCCACCTCTCACACAGTGACTGCTGGATATGGACTCCAGTGACCCCCATGACCCAGAAAGGAAGAAGCAGGTAGAGATGATGGATGGATCCATCATCTTTACCTGCTTCTTGCACACCCTGGATCCATCTGTGATCACTGAGTCCATCAGGGACACATGGAGACAAACGAGACAACCATCCTCTTACTCACACCTAGAGACAATTCAGAGTTACCAATCAGTCTAACATGCATGTTTTTAATCTGTGGGAGGAAACTGGAGAAAACTCACACATGCACGGAGAGAACATGCAAACTCCACCCAGAAAGGCCTCATATAGAGCTTGAACCACTCTGACCACTGTTCCACAGTGCCACATAAAGATGAAACAACTTCTAGTACATTTCTTTCACTGGCATTGATGAAACTGAACTCTGGTCAGTTGTTAAAACAACTTTTTTTAAACCTCAATTAATCAAAGCAACAAAGGAACAAACAAACAAACAAAAAAAGGAGCAAAATCAGTAAAAATGTGTCCAAAATCTGGTTCCCTGATCACCAAAGTGTTTATTGTCAAATATTTTTTTTTTTTACAAGATTTCAGTCGATGCATAAAACACTTTTTTATTTTTTAAATCAACTAAACATAGATGAAAATGTGCCGTTGCTTTAAATCTTTAGAGTGGAGAGTTCATGTGATCTTTCCCCTGGATGAAACAGCTCGCAGCTCTAAATGTTCCAGTGTATTGTCATTCACAGCTAAACAATAGCTCATAACAGGGCTGTGGGTGTGTGCACGGAGCAGGGCAGACGACCAGCCGTACAGCCATGTAAGGTAGCAGCATGCTGCCCTGCTGCTTTCTGTGACTGATGCACGGCAGCAGAGAGCTGCTCTGCAGGGCAGCAACAGGTGACTCAGTCACCGGACGTACGTGCCCTCGTTCTGCACAAGAGCGGCTTCGTAGGTCACGCATTTAACTCGCATGTGCCAGCCCCGTGCAGCTGATCCTCAACATGCTCGCTGTTAATTATAACCCGTCTGGTGTGGACTGTTCAGCACCGAGGCAGCGCAGCATCCAAACAGCTGCTGCACTTTAAAGAGCATCCGTGCCCAAACTGTGACGTTCACATGCAACCATGAGACTTTTATACACAGCATCTGCAAAATGTGACTTTTATCATATGAAGCAAGATTAGTTTTGAAGTTCAAATTGTTGTGAAATGTTGAAATCTTCTAAAGGAGGAAAACAGCCATCGTGAGCATTTTTCAGTTCAAAGAGTTGTCTCAGCACTGAGCTCAGTCAATCTTTATTTCAAACATAAACTGCTTTAAAACAGATTAAATCAAACAAAGCAAGCAGCAAACATGCAAGATTACTTAAAACATCAATAATTTATTAAACATTTTAATAAAGTGATGCTGCTGCTTTTAGATCATATCCCTGATAGCATATTTATTTAACTTGAATGTTTATCTGATTTATTTCAGACCATTTTTTAAAGTGTTTTCTTGATTTTTTTTTTTTATTTTGTTATTTTTTGTGTGTATTCCGTTTAATGAGCGTAATCTGATGACAAGATTTAATCAAATGTTTGTGTTGAAGATGACTTGAGGTCTTTTCTGCTGTTTTTAATGTTTTGTTTTTTATTATTATTGTTTGCTTTATTCAAGTACATTTTAATGAAAATTTTGCATTTGCACCTGCTGTACACAATCAAAAAACTTGTGTCATAATTTTATGTTTGCAGTCATATTTTTTACAGCACAACTCCCCGGTGTGAGTATTTATTTAAAAAATTTCAAAAAAAAAAAAAAAAAATACAGTATGCATACAGAAGTGCATCTTGCAGCTGTATTTCAAATAAATTGGAAAGCTTTAATGTTTGATCAACTTATCTGAAGTACAGCAGATTGTTAAAACGTCATGCAAAGGATGTGTTGCTATAAATTTAGCCTCTTTGCATATTTTACTTTACACACAAAGCAACAAAACAGCACGTGTACGATGATAACCGTGTCCTGATGGAGAGAAGCAAACCAAAAAATATATAACGAAACATCTAATTATCATACTCATGAGGTTAGCTCCGCAGAACAAGAGGTCCAGTCTGTGAAGAGGAGCCATATTTTCTCATTAATGTGGAGAAATGTAAAAATCCAACCTGCCCCATCCTTAAAGGTGTTAATATTCTGCTTAAGGGCAACCAGCTTGTGTTAAAGCAGCAGAACTTATGTTGCTCATTGTGTCCCTGCAGTACAAACAAATTCAACAGAATTTACGTCCAGACCTTCTAAAGCATTTGGCCACGACCCTCACAGATTCCTAAATCAGACTCACTGCCCTCTAAGGCAGAACTGAGCAGAGTCGAACACGCTGGATGATTTATTCTGGTGCAGGACTGAGAAAACACAACTTTATTTCCTGTTGTGTCTATGAGCAGACGTCACATTCACTAATGCACCACTAATTCTCATGATTTACCCTTGCTGCTTTACTGAAGGGTACGGCAGGTTATTTTGGCATATAATCACACCAATGTTTCTTTTTCTAATTACCTTTTTAGTTATCCACACCTTTCCTCTTTGGCTCTGTAACATTATTTTATACATAACATTATATTTAAGGCCTTAACAACCAAGACTGTTTTCAGAAAAACTAAGTTTAAAATTTCTATAATGATAATAATGATAATAAATGAATAAAATGTTTGAGTGGATGTTTTAAAATGTATGTAGTAGTTGAGCTGGATATGTATTTTAGAAAGTACAGTAATCTCTCGTTTATCACTGGGGATCCATATCCTGAAGCCCCGCGATAGGTGAGAACAACTGGTGGCCCACGGGCCATTTTCGTCCCGTGGGTGACTTCAATTCGGCCAACTTCATGACAATAAAAAAAAAAATTTAAACTGGGGGGTGGAGGATTGGGGGTTCTGGGTTTGGATTTTGTTTGTTGCATTTATGATTCAATGCAATAAAATAAACAAATTAAAAAGAAAGATCATTGTAAGCTTTGGTTTATTTACATAATGAGTTTAATCGCTGGATGTTCAGCCCCCGAGCTGTTGGCTTTCAGAGACTGTGGCCCACAGAACAATTTTGTTGAATAGCCCTGTTCTAAACAATGTTTCTAAATGCTCTAAAAGAGCACAGCATGTCATGATTTCAGTTCTCTGC
This sequence comes from Hypsolebias martinsi, assembly GCA_031762355.1. NCBI lineage: Eukaryota > Metazoa > Chordata > Actinopteri > Cyprinodontiformes > Rivulidae > Hypsolebias > Hypsolebias martinsi. The sequence goes on along the minus strand of JARVGQ010000309.1, from coordinate 23,236,767 downwards.
CTCCGGCTGCACTCTCGGCCACGCCCACTTCTCCGCTCTGCACGGAGATCAGCTGATCAGCTGCAGGAGGAAGCTTCTAGCACAGCTGTGGGCTGCACAGTGCAGCAGGTGCTAAATCATTTAAAAACAATTAATTTTAAATAAAAATGTCATGCCGATAGTGTGTCGCATCCAACAATCAGCCTGAGTGTCATGTCCAATTTTATTTTGAAAAACCACGATAGAGCGAGTTCGCGAAAAATGAACTGTGTAATAGTGAAGGACTACTGTATATAATTATTTTTCCCTCCCTAAAATCAGTGTTTTGTTGGGTGTTTCCTCCTATCTAAAATTAACTTTATGAATATTTGAACTATTTCTCAGTGAAACTCTAATTTGAGAAATGTATGTTTAGTGGCTGTTTATCACATTTTTCAACCTGCTTCATGTTAAAATGGAACTTTATTAGACGCCTAACACATTATCAACACATTTTTATAAACATATTCCTAAAAGAATTTTACTTTTTTGTAAAGTTTCAGTCACGGTCAGGAAGAAAGATCATCAGAAACATAATTTTTTTCTTCAACACCTGAAGCACTTGCTACCAGTATCTTTATTACTAATAGTAACATAATAAGTATCTTAGCACAACACGATGATTCCCAAAGAGCTATTAGCTGATGATGAAGATGTCTCAGGTCCTGTCAGGGCTTGTTTTCCTCATTCTGAGAAGACATAATCTGATGTAGACGTGACACTTCTTTAGTCCTCCTTCTGTCACTCACATGACATGTTGTCATGATCAGGGATGAACTGGACAGAAAAGCAGCAGAGTCTAAAGAAAATCTTCGAGGGACGAAAGATTCAATAATGAGGCTCTGGGGTGGTGATAGACAGGACGACGACCCGTTTGATTAACAGTCCAAGTTTTCACAGTCACTTGAACTGGATCTGACTATTAGGACGATGCACATGTTAATAAAAGAAGCATTAAGTCATGTTTTTTCACTCCTTGTGTTTATTCTGTATATCATTTCCACACCAGTAAAGCTTTTTAAGAATGTATACATTTTCTGTTGCCTCACCAAGTAAGGCTAACTTTAAACGTGTTGGACACTCCAGTTACCTCCAGCCCGTCTAGCTCACAGCTCGTTCATCACCACGCTGCAAAAACCTCAAGTAGCCATAGGGACATGCAGCACGTGGAGGTCAGAGGTCACATCTTTGATGGTTTGTCCTAATCTCTCAATGATGAGGTGATATGTGCCGCCCATAAAGCTGTCTAAAGAACCTTATAGGGTCATCGTTGGCTGAGACTGGCCGTCTTGTCACAGCCATGTTTGGGTCTCTAACGTTTGAGTCCTGATACGAATCGTCGCACAAACACAGTAAAAAAAAAAAAAAGAAATCTGATTAACCCTCCCAGCACAAGATCTGCAGGTTTTCATCGTTCAAGCTGTATTTCTATTTTATTCTGAGTAAAGTCTGCTGGTGATGCTCTGCAGGCGGCTCAGAGCAGGTCAGTGCACTAAAAGGGCAAAGTCTTCCAGCATCGACTGACCTCTCTGCGGTGCGTCGTGCAGCTGTGCAGCACCGCACTGAATCTTTTCCTTATAATAACACGCTTGTTTCATTCTACACGACCTCAGTTTGTTCTCCCTGACTTTCTGCCTGCAGCTCTCATGAGCATGTTCCCTGCAGTCATCGAGCAGATCACAGGGGAACTGTTCTACTGTTATTTAAAAAAAATCTCTTGTGGCTATCTGAGAAGGTAAATAAGTCTAATAGTTGAGCGATGTCTTATACTTTATTGCGTGTGCATGTTGGTATGTTTTGAAATAGTAATTGTTTGAGTCGTTTTGTGTCATAAAGGAAGGGGCAGTTAAATTAATCAACCGTTGGTGATTGGAATCTGTTGCTGCTTGTTTCTTTTTAAAGACAGTTGTTCTTTTTTTATTTTAACTTATTAAATGTCCCCGTTCAAGAGTTTTGAGCAGTAAATAAACGCACAATTTAAATGAGAACCTGAACACGCTACAGTTCACACTCATCATCCCATCCGCTAACACAACTTTCTGGAAAATAAAACATCTGTGTTGATTGAAACAACTTCTCAGTGGCTCAGAATTTGAAATGTGGACTCTCGTGTTATTTTAGCGTCAGCCTACACATTAAAAAATAAATCACTAAGCCTTTGCCGTGTGTTTAACATGCACTTTTTGACAGCTTAATTTACAGGAACAAAAACAGACATCTAATTGTAATTTTTTTTTAAATTGCCAACAGTTTTACAAAGCAAAATAATTGATTTTTGCACTGCGCCACCACCCATCTAATTAAACAAATGTACTTTTTTTTTTTTTTTATCTGTACCGATGATTGCTGAGGCAGTTTCCTCTTGCACCTTGTGGAGTTTATTTTCATCCGAGATGCATCAAATGTTCAGTTGGTGTTTATATTTTTACAGTCAAAGGTGTACTCATTAACTTTGACGCCATGACCAGTAAAGATATTTATGACCCGACCGTCCCTTTGGATCCCCATTTTATCCTCTGGTGCCGCACCACGGTGCACCAAGCTGTGCGATCATCAGGAACACGACGCTTCATGTTGTTTCCTGCAGTTCCGGATTTTCAAAATTATTGCAGGTTGTGACACCAAAGGCCACACGTTCACTGTCAGTGGGACAAAGCTGCCTGACATCTCCACATAAAGTTGGTATTCTGTACGTCTTGTCAGAAGTTTTCAGTAACTCTTTGGTTTAAAAACAAAATAATCGCAAATCTGTGAATTTTTCTTCTTTTGGACCGCATGTTCCTCCACAGTTGTTCAGAGAACAGAGAAGCTGATCCACTCCTCTGTAGGCCTGTCTCGATAAAACATAAATCAATTAATCGCATGTTAAATGAAAATTATCAACCTCATTATCTTCTTCGTCTCTCTCTTTCTACTGAAGACACTGGATGACAAAAGGCTCAACTCCTGTGTTCTTCACTGACCCCTCCCTTTATCTTTTCTCTTTATAATCAGTTTTAACCGTCCAAATGTGCATTTTTGGATCATTAAAAGCAGATAAGCTGAGAAGCTATGCTAAGCTATCAGGCCGACCTCAGAAAAAAAACTCTGTCTTGTCAAAGCTCCAAAACTCAAGGTTGAAACCCGTGCCTTTGTGTAAAAAGTTGTTCTTCTCTGCAAAAAGAAGCTTAGAACTTGTTTACTGTTTTTTTATTAAAAGCTTTTTGTGACAAATGCTATGCTGAAGAGCTCAAATCACACCGAGCGTCTGCCACTTTGAGAACTGAAAAAAAAGGAGAGTCAGCCCATGTCACGTCAAGGGGCCTCCCTCCCATTTTTCACAAAGAGACACGCTGCTGCTCCGTCACTATCCATCCTTCAGTTCAAACAGTCTTATACTGCCATCCGGTGTCCAAAAAAGGCACTACACACAAAAATTAACCAACGTTTCTTCTTAAATTTGACAATAATTACTAATCATTGTCAAATTTCAAAACAATATTATCGTTTATTGCAATAGTTTCTGAGAAAATTAATCGCCCAGCAAAATTTGTTATCATGACAGGCCTAATCCTCTACAAAACAAAAACAAACAAAATGCACAAATTAAATCCATCGATTGTCAGACTAATGATTGAAAACTTTTGTCCACCGCCCAACCAGTCTTGGTATTTTATTTTGTATTGCAGGACAACACACTGTTTTATGACACGCAGTCACTTTATTTAGTAGGAATGTCTACACGTGTCCTCAACTAATTGTTGACATTTCCCTTTTGTCTCCTCTTCTCCTACTTGTCCTCCCTCTCAGCGTGCAAACCTCTGCTGCTGCCTCCCCTCTCGAGCCTCTGCCTCTCAGGTGTGCACGCTGGTCGTGAGCAGGAATGGGGGACTGGAGTCTTCTTGGGAATTTCCTTGAAGAGGTCCAGGAACACTCCACCTCAGTCGGGAAGGTCTGGCTCACCATCCTCTTCATCTTTCGCATCCTGGTGCTGGGCACGGCGGCGGAGTCGTCGTGGGGCGACGAGCAGAGCGACTTCCTGTGCGACACGCAGCAGCCCGGCTGCACCAACGTGTGCTACGACAGCGCCTTCCCCATCGCCCACATCCGCTACTGGGTCCTGCAGATCGTGTTTGTCTCCACGCCGTCCCTCATCTACATGGGCCACGCCATGCACACGGTGCGCATGGAGGAGAAGAGGAGGAGGAGGGAGAAGGAGGAGAAGGAGGCCAGGGCGGAGGATGGAAGAGACCTCCAGGAAGAGAAGGAGTACCTCCAGCAGAATGAAAGCAGGAAGGAGGCTGCTTCAGAAAGGACGGGCCGTGTTCGTCTGAAGGGCGCCCTGCTGCAGACGTACGTCCTGAGCATCTTGATCCGAACGGTGATGGAGGTGATCTTCATCGTGGTGCAGTATCTGATCTACGGCGTGTTCCTCAAGGCGTTGTACCTGTGCAAGTCCTGGCCCTGCCCCAACCCCGTGAACTGCTACATGTCTCGCCCCACAGAGAAGAACGTCTTCATCGTCTTCATGCTGG
>JARVGQ010000309.1:23054347-23064881 GCA_031762355.1 Hypsolebias martinsi | reverse complement strand
ACTCACAGCCAGCCCTCATCAGTCCAGGCCTGTGGTCCAACAGTCCAGAGGATCCTCACTTTCATCTCCTCAGCAGCTGCCCACCAGACGAGGCCACCGCCAACAGGAGGCCACAACCACGGGTGCCTAATGTGATCTTGGGGGTGTCTGCTTTGATTTTTATTATTTTACATCCTGCAGAGTTCTCACCATCGTTATCGGATGCTGCCGAAGATGAAAGCAGGAATGTTTTGCTTGTGTTTGTCCGTTAGCAAAATATCTCATAAACCAGTGGACGGATTTGAATAAAACTCACAAAACCAACATCTACAGCTGATCACCCATATTAAAGTGAACCCAATTCAAGATGGCCGCCACAGCTAAGCGACCTTATCGAACACAAAATGACCCTAACTCAGCTAATTTTATAGATAAAGAGTTAAATTAGTAGCTGAAAATCCTTTCCAACACATACGATGAAATGTGAAGTTTGATTTTAAAACTTGGCCAGAATTTTTGGAGTGACAATAAAGAACTGTAAATAAAATATATATAAAAAATTAATAATAATAAAGAACTGTCTTCGTTTGCAAAATATGGATGGAACTGAGCAAAACTCCCAGAAAGTGATCACTGGATGTGGGAGTCAACCAAAAAAAAAAAAAAAAAATCCATCCATCCAACATGTCTGTTTATCTGCCAGATTATAGATACTGAGCTAAAATTTATTAACAGTTGGTGTCAACCAGTCTGTCTTTTAGTAAAATATCTCATGAACTAGACTTGGGTGAAACTCAGTGTTTGTACATCTAAAACTTAACATTTTGAGTCGACCCTAAAGCTGCTGTGACGTTGACCTCAACCAGCTGTGCTTCATCTCTTCTCTTTGATGATTTTACATTAAAGCTCTGGCATAATCCCACATTTAATTTATTGTGTTGAGATTTGGGGGTACAGCGTGTAAAACTGTAACCAAGCCTATTTTATTTTACAGAAAAGAGCCATAAGGATTATCACTAGAAAACATTATTACTATCCATCAAATGTTCTGTTTTGTAAATTGAAATTACTGAAATTTTATGATTTGGTTGATTATAATACAGGTCGTCCTCGGTTTCCGGCCGGCTCGGTTCCAGGTTTTTCGTGTTTACGGCCGCCGCCCCAGTGATGTCATCACACCTCACGTTGCCTTTTTTATGCAGCATTTTATTATTATTATTTTTTTTAGGGTATTGTGTTAGCTAACTGCTTGGAATCACATTAAAACGGCGTTCTAAGTACGTTCTAGGTGTTTTACATTGAAAAAAATGTGTTTAATAAGACGTTACGACCGCCATGTGCTTTCAGTTTCGGTTTAAGTTTAAAATCTGCGTTTACGGCCGCCACGTGCGAGCAGTTTCGGTTTAAGTCTAAATCGGTATCCGGCCGGGCCATTATAATGGAACTCGGACGTAAACCGAGGACGACCTGTATTTGCAGAATTTTCTTAACCACAGTAAACCGCACGCGTTTGGAAATGAGTTTTGGTTCCTCCAAGACAGAATTAATAAAAATGTTTCTCATTGTTCCCCTATGTTAATGTTAAGCAAAATCATTATGGCTATAACTTTACAATACTTAGGCTTCTTATCTAAAATTTCTTGTAACAAAACTGAATTGTAGTTTTTAAAAAAGCTACCTTCACAAGGAAATCTTTAGAGTAGGTGTTGAAGTAGAATGAGGTGTGCTCCTCGATGGTGGCAGAGAGGCTGGGGTGCGGCGCCACCATTCCTCCTTTAATGTCTGTACCTGGAGCACATACGAGGGACGATAAGCATAAAGAATAATGAAATACAGTGACTGGTCAGTGCCAAAATATGCATTATGCAATTCATTACTAATGTTTAATGTAATTGTGAGCACCTAGTAGCCAGGCATAGAGACGCCTGTTGAGGGACATGTCTCTTCTGAGCAGCGTGAGTAAAGCTGCAGACACCACGGTGATCAGGTCTTCGATACTCAAAGCAATACTGGGTTCTGCTGGATCCTACATAGATAACATACAGAGCAGGAGTTGGACAAAACACAACTGTAAGGATGGGGTTATGAGTGTTTCTGTTGGAAAAATATGCACATTTGTTAAAAAAAAAAAAAGTACTTTATCCCAGTGGTTCCCAACCTGGAGGGCCCGACCCCCATGGAGGGGGTGCTAGAGAGCACGGGGGGTACCGGTATGTCTGCTTAGAAGTTGTAAAAATATCAATTTATTGTCCGTGTAACAACTTTAGAAAATATGTTTTTATTTATAATTGCGTATAATGTTTGAAATTTCACCAAATCCTGATTAACACTGAAGAACCCTCATTTTGGTTATGTTTTAAGCATTTTCTATAAACGTATTATGTTAAAAACTAAAATCTGTACTGTCATTTTAAGAGCGCTTTGTTATGACGTCATACTGTGTGGCAGCGCGGCTGCCTAAGAGGAGGCAGGGTGTTATCGTTGCTCTTGGTTTTAAGCACATGTTTTATTAAATACAGTATATAACAAACGTAAGCACATGCAGTTGTAAATGTTTAAATGTGTAAAAACACACAGGGGAGTCATTTTTCTGACAACATAAGAACATTTTTCCCTAGTTTAGAACAGACATTGTTATTAATATTGGTGATGGTGAAAGTCAGGAATACTTTCAGGAACAAGCAGCTGACATCAGAAAGCCTTTGAAAGAGGAGGTAGTGATGTGCACAGAGCCACAGAAGCATCTTTAGAGTGTTCCCTTTTAATCGCTGAGGGTAAAAATCTGCACAATACTGTATTGAGAAACCTTCTGAAACCCACCTGACTGAAAATTGTAGAGTTGATGGGTGGGGCTCATGCAGTGGATAAAATGAAAACTATCCCGCTCTCTAACACTATCAGAGTCAGACAGCTTTATTGTCATTTCTTTACTGTCATTTCATTATTGTCATATTTTCAAAGACATAATCGACAGAATAGTTGAAAATTGCAAAAATCAGCTGCATGACAGGATCAGGAAGATATCTTGACAAAACTACTTTTTAATACTGTTTTTAAAATCACTCTGTTAGTTTTTAAAGAAAGTTATCTGAGTACTGTAATTATCAAAGCAGTGTTTTGGTTTCTGTTGTACAACTACCAGTTTAAAACTTTTACAAATAAAAGTTTGTAACTTTTTTTATTATTTAGTATAATATCTACTTTATTATTTTATCACTTTGATGAAGAGATTCATCTGATTGAGTCTTTTGGGAGAGGGGAGTAGTGAGGGATTGGGGGGTCTCAGATTGGCTAGGAAGTAAGAAGGGGGTCTTTGAGGAAAATAGGTTGGGAACCACTGCTTTATCCTATGGATATATTGGTCTTTGTATATTGCATATTTGATACCATGCCTTTTATTAAAAGTATATTTACAAACAACTTGTAAAAAAATGTTCATTATATAATTTTTAACATAAACAAATTAGTTAAAGTGAGAAGTTGGTATTGTATAACCCAACTTTTATTAAACCTTCAGATCAAATTATTAATAATAGACCAAAATAAGGAGCCAATTTCTTGAAAGGCATTATTCAGAGCTTCTAAAATAGTTCACTAGTAATGTTATGAACAACTAACATCTTAGCTGTTGAGGAAAGGACTTAGATTAATTTTTTTTTAAATTTTAATTTAAAGGAATAGTTTTATTTTGATTGGATAGATGAGCTAATGGCTAGCATGAGCAGGACCAAGAGCAAAGCAGATACATGCCATCCTAAAACCACTCCATAATTAGAAATTATAGTCGTTCGTGCAAACACAAGTAAAAAATATTGTAAATCTCTCTGTACATCTTTTGTAAAAGAGATTAATAATCTCAACGGATTTCTTTCCTGTTAAAATAAAGGTTTAAATACATTTGAAAAAAAAAAACCCCACAATTTTATAACCTTTTATTATAATGTTATAGTTGCAGGAAGTGGCCCAGGATGCACCAGGTACGCTGCAGCTGCTGCCACTATTTGCTCTTATTAATAAGTACAAAATTCAGTGTAAACAGCTGGGCAATGCAAACTGGACATCAATATAAAGTTTATAAAATAGGGTTCACATAAACTACTGCAAAATTTTAAAACTGTAGTTATTTTAAAACAGAAACAATCACTTTTGGTCTTTGTCACTTTAGTCCGAATTAAAGTTTTTCTTTGAACAGGTAAGCTATTGTTTTTCAAAATCTTTCTACAGAAACCACTTCAGAATTTTTTTATTATTATTATTTTTTTTTACTATTGCAGTAACATCTTTATGTAATGACAAGGGAAATCACTCATATTTAAGCCTCTGATATGACATGTTTGGTGCTCTCTTTGCATTTGTGGTGTGTGGAGTCCATCATGTGGAGGCTTTGGAAACATTAAACTAAATATATTATCTAGAAATAACAATAAGCTGTGCATCTGAGGATACCTACCAAACATGTGGCAAAGGGGAAAAAGTAAAGCAGGACTTCAAGCATGTTCCTCTGCACCAAGACATTTGAATCTTGTAGGGAAAGACAGACTGACTTCATCTGAAAATAAACAAAATGATTTTAAACTTCAAACATGACTAGAACAAATTATATTTTTATGGGTTTTAATGCATGCGTGCAGGAAAACAAATGCAATTACTCACCACTCCACAGTGGCTGTAGCCTAACATGTGTGTCTGTTGACTCAACGATGCCATACGGTCAAAATGTGTTACGATAAAAACAGAGGCAGGCAGCCGCACAATGGGAGTGACCAACATGCTGCCCCACAGGGCACCGTAGAAGACCTGCTGACCCACCAACAGAGACAACTTGACCAGCAGAGCATCAGTCCTGGACAGAGGCAGAGAGAAAAGTGAAGACCATCAGCAGACAGACACTAAAACACCTGTCCAACAAAAACAAAATCCTGTTCTTATACTTACTGAGAAGCTAGTTTAAATTGTTTAAGATTACAGTAGTTTGATCTCAGTTTATGATTATTTTTTCACTTCCTTCCATGTCTAAACCAACACTAAGTAAATCAATGCAAGTTGTACAATAAAATATGACAGAAAATGGATGATCTCAACACAAAATGGTAAGTGAGCATGTTTAAATTATGTTACAGTAGGTTAGTGCATGTCCAAATTACAAGTATTATAGTGATTAAAATTTATTACAAGTTCACTTTAAAAGACACACAGTCATTTTGAATCATTTCTCTTTTGCAAGGTCTGAATACTGATTTTCTAATTCTAATCTTCTTTAAGATTCTTCTAAGATTATATTCTAGTCTAATTCAATTTAATTAAATTAAAAATACTTTATTAATCCCAAAAGGAAATTAAATGTTGTAACTCATCATCCTGGTTTCATTAAGAGTTCTTATAGATGCTAATGGCTGCGGGCAGGAAGGATCTCCCGCAGCAGATCTGAAGAAAGTGGCTACAGATGCCGATCCATCCAACCGGACCCAGCGGGCCTCTCGGTCGTCCTGGGCAGCAGGACCACCTGAATGTTGGGCAGAGCTCCTCTCTGAGCGATGGCCACTCCTCACAGCAGCTTGTTGAGCTCCTCATCATTGCAGACAGCCAGCTGTAGGTGTCGGGGGATGATTCTGGTCTTCTTGTTGTCGTTTCCTGCCAGCTCCAAGGACCTCAGCAGTCAGTCACTCGAGCACCTTTGCTAGGTAGATGGAGATGCATCCATGGCACCTCCTTTACAACTCATTTGGGAGTTGGGGCTGTATTTAAAGTAATATTTGAACTTTGAGATGTTAATCAGCATTTCCCAGTCTTAAAAACCACCTTGTTGTCATGGTTACAATTCATAACAAATGTCCAAAAGTAAAAATGTTTTAGTAAAAATCCTTCCAACTGCACAGCATCCAATACCAGAGGAAGTAATCATCCAAAAAAGCCATTTACATGCAGAAAAAGAGGAAATTGTTTTCAAAAGCAATATCCCAGAATGAATGTAACAGCTACTCCAACATGCAGCCACCTTGAGTGGTACAATTCTAGAACTAATAGCTTTTAACAATGTACTAAATAAAAATTGTGCTGAGCACTAATTGTGCTGTACTAAAAATAATTGTGCTGTACTTTTAACACAGTACAGTACTAAATACTGTGCTATCTCTTCTGCCATCACCTGCTTTGGTACCAGCACCAGAGCAAGTGACTTAAAAAAGATCAACAAGCTCATAAAGAAGGCTGGCTCAGTTCTGGGGTCTCCTCTAGAACATTTGGAGATGATTGTACAAAGAAGGATTCTTCATAAAATGAACATTATAGACAACCCTGAGCACCTCTTCATCAGACTGACATACAACAATGTCTTCAGTCAGAGGCTTCTTCAGGGTCCGCTGCAAGACAGACTGCTATGAGATCCTTCCTGCTCACAGTCATCAGCATCTAGAACAACTCTTTAATGATGAGTTACAACAAGATTTAAGTTCCCTTTGGGATTAATAATGTATTTTTGAACTGAATTGAATTAATGTCTAGAATTAAAACAGGTCACCATCATGAAAAAAAATTGTTTGGCTGCATCCACAAAGATTCCTGGCATGAATTAAAAAAATGACTTGACAACCATTTATAGTGGTTCAAAACATTATTAATAAAAATAAATCTGCAGTAACATGTTACTAGTAGCCATGCATTTGAATTCGTGATTGTGTAAAGTAATCACAACCACACATGCCATTATTTGTGTCCATTTACTCTTTAAATCACAAGCCAGCTAACTGGTGTTGAGGGGAAACCTTCAGTGAAATCAGCTGGCAAACAGAGTCAGACTTACTTTAAAATCTGTTTGACAACGTTTTTATTGGCCTTTACCCATAAGAACCAGGTTTATTTAAGAAAAAGAAAAGCCTGGCAGTTTCAGTGGAAAGTGAAGAGGGTATAAAAGCTGTAATATTTTGATTTTTGAGGGACAACCTTCAAATACATTCATCTTTCCTCTAAGATAAAATTATCACTACAAAATAACAGTAGAAATCTAATTTTAAGAACAAATTACTCAAAAAGCAAAAGTTAAAAGGTACAATATTTAAGTTTAACCAGTGGTGGACAAAGTACTCAATTCTAGTAATTAAAGTATTGATACTCATGGTCAAATCTTACTCAACTACAAGTAAAAGTTGTTCAGTCAAAAGTTTACTCAAGTTAAAGTACTGAAGTACTTACTTTTGAAAATACTGAAGTATTCAAAAGTACATGCATTTAAAAAATACTCAAGTATTAAAAAGTGCAAACTATATTTTCTAATATCAGTACATTGCTGTATTGTTTTTAGTGATTTTACAGAATCTTGTAACTCTGAAACCACCTGATGTATTGACATGTAGAACCACTCTAACACCACGTCTTAATAATCCTGTAAACTACAAATATCTTCTCTGTATTTTACATGTTTGTGGAAAGTCATAGAAATCCTAACAGATGATGCACATTTAGTCTTTTCCTCAGCTTCAGTATTCATACAGCGTATTGTTTGTGTGTAAAAGTGTATATATCGACAGCAACAACTTAACATAGGAGAGGAAACAGTAACACAGAAGCTTAGAAAACAACCAATGTTCTGCACAGATGAATCTAACATAATACCTGCATCAACAACTGGATGACTGAATTTCAGGAAAGAAAAACAGCAACAGTGGATTACAAAGATGAGCCAAAAGGAACAAGTAACAAGAAGCTTCCTAGAAACGTAGTGGAGTCGAAAGTACAATATTTGTCTTTGAAATGTAGTGGAGTCAAAGTCATAACACAAATATTCAAATAAAGATACTCAGAAAATGTACTTAAGTACAGTACTCAAGTAAATGTACTTCATTACTGCCCACCACTGAGTTCAACACATATATTTTTAGTTTAAACAAGTTTGGAAAACTGTGAGAGTCTAAAGCACACATTATGAAACTAGGATTTAGGATGATATATATTTTTTCTTTTTTATATACCGGTATATCTATTTTGACCCCCCTCCAAAAAAACAGTTATGTACCTGTCATAGACCTCCAAACCTTCCTCCAGACCCGGTAAGAGTCCAGTTATGAAAGCTTGCAGACTGGGCAGCAAAGCCCTCTGCAGTGGGAGATAGTAGCGCTCATACAGAGTCAGCAGAACAGGCTTTACTGCCATGGATGCATGGCCCAACAGTGGAAACAACCCCGAGCTGAAAAAAAAGGACCAACATCAATTTATTCTGAAACTAGTTCAAACAAGGTCACTATGTTTATTGCAGTAAATGATTTGATTCAGTACCTGTAAATGAAAAGATCTTTGGCCAGCCATTTTGTTCCGATGATTTTGAAGATGACCTCATACGACTCCAGAGCCTTGAGGTGCACTCCACTGGGCAGTGCTGGATGCAGGCACTGAGCCAAACGCTTCCCTATGATCAGTCTCTTGGGCAAGAGTGAATAGCGAAGGTTACTTTGCAACGCCTGAAAGATGGAAACAGAAAATAAATTAAAAACAAAACTGAGGTAGAAATAACTAAATAATTTGTAGTCAATCAATCTCAAATGCACACAAATATCCAAAGAAATTAATTTTGCCAGAAGATTTAACCTCTCCCTAAGGCTTTCTGAACACTTTCAGGACTAATTTGAGCATGAACACACAGGCACTCCAAAGTCAACATGTGATGTGCAAAAGCACAGAACAGTGGCACTTTTATTTCCTGTTATAAATGGTAAGAGGACTGGAACACTTGTACAACAGAAAGAGGAATAGAAAACGTACAAAACTACAGAGAATTGGAAAAACCTTTTAGGTAAAAATATCAGCAACAAAAAAAAGACACTGAACTATCAGATTGCATGTTACAAAACTAATGAATCATAAGAAAGAAATTAACTGACAGCATCTTCTTATTCTTACTTTATTGAGCTTTCCCAGGGAGGAGATGAGATCAGCCCATTCGCTGGAGGACTCAAAGTTTCGTAGCGCTTTCTCGATGACCGCCGCATAGTTACGGTAACGGTAATCATTATGCAGTTCGAGCTCCTCAGGATCCATCTTACAACTTGATCACAACATGTTCAGCACAACACATCTGAGGAAAAATAAAGGAAGAGGGTAGGTTAGGAACAGAATCAGTCTGTCTGAAATGTGCTGGATGAATAAAATAGACTGAATAAAACAAAATTAGCCAATTAGCTCAGCTCATTGCTATACAAATATCTCTTCATGAATAATTTGTGTTTTTCTGACTGATCTGTCTGTCAGTCTGAGGAGGAATGAATCCTAAAACAAAATGAGTGCAATGTCGGAGAAAAACACAATCTGGACTGAATGTAAACACTCAGGGAGATACACTTTGGTTCTCTATTGTCTCAGAATGTAAGACTGTTAGGTTGTTGCTGTAAACTTTAATTCAAAGGGCAAATTCTAAACTCGTGTTTGCATTTCAGTCAACAGTTACTCTCCTCTCTCCTTCTGTTTTGGTACTCAACTACTGAGCAAATCAATCTTCATTTGATAAACTGAGCAAATTTATCAGCTGTGCATTTTAATGGATTTTGAAATTTGTTACTTGTATTGATCAACTACCAGAAAATGTATCCATTTAGAATCCATTCATAAAATAAACCAGTTAATAACTTTATACTTGAAAAAAATAATGAAAATAGTTTAATTCATTCTTATGCTGTACAGATAAGAAGTTAAAAACTTTTTCAAGTAGAACACAGTTGCTAAATGATGCAGAAATAATAGCTTTTGCTAAACCGTATTGCAAAAAGACAACATGCAGCGCTTACATAGTACATTCTAGTTTGGTGGGTGGGGAGATCAGAAAGAAAGGATTAGAGGAAGATAGACATCTGGAGCCCCTACAGCTGAGCTGACAGAGATTTACTGCTGAGACCACAAACACTGTGTACTGGTGTTGAAATAGTTAATCTATAACCAATACATAATCAAACACCCAGCATTCCTTGAAGAAATCCATATCTCATTCCCCCTTGTATGTCAGAGTTTTAAACTAATGAATGAATGACTGAATGAAGCTGTATTGGTCACTGTCTCAAGTACAGTATAACAATATTGCAGGGCCTCTCTCCCAAGGTGCGTGTACAGGAGTTTGATTGGTGTACAGCAGGGTTCACCAACGCGGTGCCCGCGGGCACCTCATGTGGTCCCTGCGGGCGACCAGGGGCCCGCCCGTGGGGCATGTTCTAAAAATAGCACTCATCAAGGCGCACCACTAAAAATCGTCATTAATCATGTTTTTTTAAATTTAAGAAATAACATTTGCGATGATGTATATTTGAAATGAAAATGATTAATAAAACATTTCAAAGAAATAGTTTTATGTATAGTTTAGTAATCTTGTCTGGGGTCAAAGTTCAGCATCAGACCACTCCCCATTTCTGCAGCGACACAGCTAAGCTAGCTTTACCTCCCAGAGGGGAAAATGGCAGAAAAGCGTAAGAAAACACATTTGCACAGTGACTGGGAGGAAAAGGTCTTTCACAGTGTTGACAGACAAGTGTGTCTGTGTCTCATTAGTGGCTGTGGCGACAGCAAAACGCAACGAGGAGCG
>JARVGQ010000309.1:23022357-23039259 GCA_031762355.1 Hypsolebias martinsi | reverse complement strand
ATATTTTATTTTTTTTTTAATAACAAATTTTACATAATTAAATAATATACAAGGTAATTTCCAAAAAAAAAAAAAAAGAAAAAAAAAACTCCCAGTGAATACTGGACTTTCCCATCAAAAGCTAATTGAAACTAAAAGAACAAGGTCTCCTGTTTATGGGAACATCTTAGCCAGAGACCCAGGGGGTCAGACAGGCTTGTAAACTAATAAATAGTCAGCAAACATTTCTCTTAGATTTATACAATTAGAAAAATGCATTTAGATTTAAAATACCCCAACCTATCCCCTCCAAGCATTCTTTAAAATATTGCCAGATACAAACTGTCCCTCTAACAAAGATTAAGTACAAAAATTAATTTGTTCTTTCTGCTGTGAGTAAACATGGATTATCCAAAAATATAACCACAGATAACCATGATTCTTGTTGCTTCTTAATGATAGTTTTTGTTTTTTTATGTACAATGCACTTTGTTTTTTTTGTTTTTTTACAATATCAATACTGTACAGTATTCAGTATTGTTTTAGCAATGCTGTTTTTGCATTTCAGTCAAGTTTTTGAGTGATGTGCATTTTTTTTTATTCATTTGATGCTGTCTTTTTATCCCAGTAGATATTTCTCCATCTCTTATAAAAATGATGGACAATATAGTTATTGCATCTTAGCCTACGAATTCAATTTAGAAAAAGCCATGTAACAAAATTATGTTAATCAAAGCATCTCTTTGGAGAGCGGCTGTTAAAAAAATGTTGATGATACATAAAATCTAGCTTAGTTATCAGCAAACAAACAACTCTTAAAATGTTTATAAGAAAAAAAATATTGAGTGGTAAACACTGTTGCTATGATCATGTTGCAAAACAAGACTTTGGTAACTTTTTGCCGTCATATCCTATTTGTTAACCAAAGCACATCTTCCCAGCCCTTAAAGCACATGAGACAATGAAAATACTCCATGTTTCCATTTCAATGAAATGGAAATGAAAGAAAAATAAAAGAAAAATGTCTGGATTTTTCACTGTAAATGGAAAAAAATGGCCAGTGTCAACATGTACATCTGTTTCTTTTGCTACAGGAAAATGCTTTGCTCTGGTAAATCGGTGGAACACACCTTTTGACCACAGATTACTGAGTAGAATTTGTAGGACTTGTAGAATAATTTGTCGACATTCTAGTCATGGTTAAGGAAACTTGTGCCCCTATTAAGTTTCCCTTCATTTTGCACAAGAACAAGAACTTTCGAGAATAGCCCCTTAGTCAGTGATTAACTTTTTTCCCGTCTGCTGTGGACCCAGCAGGTCTCTGGTTCCTGCACCGGTAGCGTGATGCATTACTCTACGCAGTCATAATGACCACCAAGGGTTTTCTGACAGCTTGCACAGTTTGCGGTGAGTCTGCTTCCTTACAGTGCTCGAAGTGTTGGGCACTGCTGCAAGCAAGCACCAGGTGTGAAGATAAACTATAACACACACCCCCACCACCACCACATGGATATCAGGACCAGAATCATCATGAACAAAGGAACGACATGCTAAAGTGTGGTCATGTACAAGGTCATACAAAAATAACTGCTCTCGCCAATTTCTTTGTTGCCTGCTCATTGCACCATTTCAGCTGCTTTAAAATTCTGTCATACATCACCGTTAAAGTCAAAAAGGCAATTCTGATTCTCCAAAGGGAGCTGTGGTTCTGATGATTGCATTTCTTGGTCACTTGGAATGCCGTGTTGACAACCGAGAAAGTGAAAACCATTGTTCTTATTAGGTCATTTGTTTTGCACATGAAGGGGCTGTGATAAAATAAAAATTATCTATGAATTAGATCTAATTGTTCATATTAGATATGTTTATTCATTTTATTTAAGGTTTATGCCAAAAAGATGAGCCTCCACTAAAGCAATAGTATGTCTTTATGAAAAAAATCATAGTATTGCTGCTTTCTACATGCACACATCTAAAGCAGACGTGATGACATCAGGGCATTAGAGGTAGAATAATGCAGACACTATGGGTTTTCAATTCACAGTATCACCCCATGAAACATACATGCAATCAACAGGGTCACAGCTCCACCAACAGTTTCCAGTCAGACTCATCCATCAAGATGAAACTGGATCTGCGGGGACCTCCATTCTGGCTTTAGCACTGACCAACTCATCTGCACAGCAGCATGCGAACACTAAAAAGAGCAGCAATATGATACATGATAAGCTTTCTCCTAAAAGCTCCTGGAGTGAATCCAATCCCTGCTTTTTTATTGTTTTGACTTTATTTTTTTCCACCCTCTGATTTCTGAAAGTCATCCCTCAGCTCGGATGAGGTGGTGACTAAAATGTCAGTGGGTGTTACATCAACGTGACGTAGCATGTCTGAATTAAAACCAAAATCAAGTGCTTTGTGGGCATGAACCCCAGCCAGCCAGCTCTCGTTAATGTGCTCTGTGTTGTGGGGTAAAAGAATCCCTTCATTTACAGCCCATTAATTTTAAAAGCATGAAAAGTAATTTTTAACAGTAAATTAAATTTGGTCAGCCTCTGGAGCTCCCCATGGCACCATTTTGTTTCTATCATTTATTTAATTTTATTTTTACAAATGATGTGGTCGCTGGTCATGATTTTTTTTAGGAAGCAATGTGTAATTCAGCCTGTTACAAACTGATTACACACTGTGTATTTGCCAGTTAAATACTGGGAAGGTATCTGTTATTTACTGGGTACATACCTGCTACTTTCTGGGTACATCCCAGGTGTACATGGTGCTTATCGGGTATTTATTCGATATGTACTGTGTCAGTACTTGGTACTTACCTTGTATTTGCTTGATGCATACCTAATACTTACCTGCTATTTACTTGGAGCATACCAGTTACGTACCTGGTACTTACTGGGTATTTACTGAGTACATACCTGGTGCTTATTTGGTACATACTATGAAATTGGCTGTACTTACTGCTACCTTTTTTATCACTCTGGTTTGTTGTGTTCATTTTTTAATTGTGCTTGATTTTTAAGTACACAATTTTTAGTTTTTTTTTAAATGTACTAATAAAAATCCAGAGCTCTTTCATTTTAATAGTCCCTTCTGCAGTGTGCATATCAGTTTCCCCTTTTCCTCTATCTCTACCCTTCTGACAGCTTTATTCATCCTGTCGATTACCACACGTTTTAAATTTAAAACATTTATGCCTAATGTTTACTCTTTGTAAGAGAACTCCCTGTGACAAACCAATAAAAACAAGATTTACCACTCACTGAAAGCCGTGCTGAGGATTATCACAGAATTCCAGCACAGCTTCCTTTGCTTTTACTTCCCTATCCTTATTCCATACAAACACACATTTATGGTGCATGTGCTTACTCAACGAAGGTAATACGTTTCAATATGCCTGTAAATCCTCTTTTCCCAGGCATGAGAAACAACCAAGCCTTAAATCAGCCACAACACTGGACTCAGTTTAGCAGTAGAAAGAGCTGCAGTATCCAGTGCCCCTACCTGACCCTCTTTAAATAGGATGTCTGGATGTGTTATGGGGGCTATTGTTTCCTATAAACATCTAGCACCAGGGCAATAACAATCGCATCAGGCCAAATGAAGTTATCTGAGAATGGAATTAAACTCAGTGTGACCCCACTGTCTGCTTGGCTCACAGGCCCTCCATTAATAATGCCTAATCTAATCAAGGAGCTGAGATGGATGGATGGGAGGCCTGCATGTGTGTGACTGTGTGTGCAGTTTGTGATGAGACAGCTCGATTTCTGCACATATGCATGTGTCTGCATTTGTATTTATGTTTCAGAGTGTCTTTCTTGAGGATGTATGTGTTTTGTGCATGTGTATATGTGCATGGATGTCTTCTGCATGATGAAGTTTTGTGGGTATGTTTTACTGAGGATCAGTACAAAATAAGAACATGCATGTGTGAGTATGCCAAGAAAAAAGAAAGGAAATGCCAAGAAAAAAGAAAGGAAACATGAAGAAATAAAATACACGTAGTACACGGATGTACAGACACAAACAGTGGATGATAATAGAGGATGGATCTCTGCATGATTTCATCTTCTGGAAGCCCATTATTGACGTAAGTCCTTGTAACTCATAGACAAAGAACCCTACTGTGACTGACAAAACCATGTTACAGATGGGGGGGCGGGATGAGGGGAAATTAAGGAGGAAGATTAAAAATTAGCTCAAAACACTTAAAATTAAAGAATAAATGGAAAGAAGATGAAAGGGGTGAAGATGAAAAGACACTTGTCTGCAGCATTCAGTGTTCTGAACATATTGCAGTGATCTCCATCCTGTGTTTCTTTGACAACTGGTGTTGTTAAATGTTAAGGATAGGATAACAAAGCAAGGTCAGATTTTAGTCAGTATCACATTGGACCACGACTGCTGGAGACGAGTTGGTGACTATTGCAAAAAAAAAAGAGGCAAATATGGGCATTCCCAAAAAATGTGTAGGTTCCTAGTTAGAGAGCACAAAGTACATCAAGGTTCTGATAGTTCTTGTAATTTTGAAGTTTACCAGTAGTATAGAAAACTCTACAAAGATAATGTAAATGAATTAGTTTTGTCTGATTCTTGAATGGCAGGAAAAATGTTTCTTTTTTTTTTTTAAAGCTGGCCTGAGTGCTTCAGAAACCTCGCCTTAAGACATGTTGTTACCATAATCTTTAGCTAAATTTGCTCTCTGAGGAGCAGCTTTTATGCAGTTTCCTGGTAAATATGGATTTGTTTGCATGTTGCATATTTACTGTCAACCATAGCTAATCCCTTCAACTCACCTCTAGGAACAGTAAATAATCAGTGTGCACTGATGCATTGTTCAGTCTTCTATATGCGTGTTGAAGTGGACTATTAAAACAAATGAATTCCTCGGTTAAAATAACATCCAGAATATGTGACTAAGACAAAAAATATGCAGTAACTCTGCTTTTTAAGCAAAGAGCAAAACTAAGTTTAGGTTCTTCAGATGATTTCATGAAACAACATTGGTTTTAAAATGATTGAAATACCCCCCCCCCCCCCCCCAAAAGATAAAAACTATTAGTAACTAAATATAATTTACTAACAATTGTGGTTCTTATGACCTGATAGGTCTAATTGCTATGTTTGCACATTTATTCTAAAATAGTCAGAAGCTAAAATGTTTAGAAACCATTGACTAAAGCCATTTTGGAGAACATTGTTCTTTTGTAGTCAGTTTAAATGCATTCTTATTATTCAAACATTAGTGGCAGGGAGTATAGTTCAGCCTACATCACCATTAATGTATTTTTTCCTTCCAAAAATAAAATGTTATATTTTGGTTAAGTATTTTTATCTACTCTTTAAGGTCTCTGTAACGATATTTCCTGGTTTGTTAAACAGAGAAGATGACCCTGAACCTGTTCCTTTATCACCTGTTTCAGTTTAATGTTTGCAGCACAGGAAAACGCTGCATCTTTATGACATTTGATTTAAATAGAGAAGACATTAAAGGAGCCATTCAAATGGGTTGTAAACATTAAAACTGAAAATGAGTCCTCTTCTCAATTAAGCTAAACTGTATAAATAAAGGTTGAATGAAAGATGCATTAGAAGTGAATCAGTACATGCAGGTAAAGTTGTTCTGAACACAAAACGCTCACAGTTTTATAAAAGAAGACACAATGAGAGTATATTCCTCAAAACTTGTTTTGTTACTTCCATCAGCTCAAGCATAAAATTTGGCATCTTTTGCTGAAACACATTCAAAGTCAATTGTCTAATAGATCTTAAACATCCCCTGCAAATCAAATAGCCTGTTGACATGAAATCAAATCAAACTTAAATCGTATCGTGTACATATTGTGTGTCATGAAGCCAAAGTGTAAGCTCTGAAATGTTGTTGATCTGAAAGTTTTCAGATCACGAGACTGGTGGGAATGAGCTGCACCCGCATAGCATGAATGACTCACTAAAGAATGCGAAACATTTACCTTTATTCATCTGGTCAAACAAAAGCTTAACCAGATGAATGACATCAGGTTGCACAGCTCTCCAGTAACAAATATATGATGTGAAACTTCTCCATAGACTTGATTTAATATTTTCCATCTTCATTATAAGTAGCCTAATGTTTTTTGCTGATGTTAATCCTCATTGCATAACTTTCTTTTTCGACAGAAACACTTATAACCAGAATATTAAGGCATTTAAAAACATTTAAATGATTTGATAATTGTAATTGTATTGGGTGTCAGACTTGTCAACATAAACGTATTTTCTTCTCATGTCACCAATCTGCAACTAAAGCAAAAACTTTTAAATTGTTTTGTTGTTGCATTATTAAAATATTCAAATCCTTTCTTTAGTTTAACAAGAAGTTTAATCACAATATATTTTTGAAAGACAAAAAAAACCTATTTGTTTCACTGTATACATTTCATAACTTATTAAATAAATTAAAGTGTTGGATGTCAACATTTTTCTTAATAAATATAAATTATGTTCCTATTCTAAAATAAAATTAATTAAGGTGGAACCCACATCATGCTTTAAATATTTAGTTCTCTCTTTGGTTTGTAAGTAACAATTACTTACAACCAACAGGTCTATTAAAACTTTTGTTTGTCTTTAGGCACTTATGAGTAAAAATAATGAAGCAAAACAATATTTTATTATTGAAATGTGCTTTGTAACTCACATTATATACTTTAAAAGACAAATATACGAACATAACATATTTCACATTTTTACCACATGCCAGTTTCACGCAATAGCTACTCTAATTCTATTTAATGACGAAAAAGAGTAACTGTAGTCCAAATAATATATTCAGACAACACATAACAATGTATCGACTAACAAACGTATCGAAAAGTCCAACATGAAAGTCAAACAAGGAAAACAAAACAATGAATGAATCCTCTTAGTGGCTGACATTTTTTCCACGCGGCAGCTCTCAACAGGCTGCCGTCGCGTAAAGGCTTCTGGGAAATGTAGTTTTACACGAAATGGAATTTTCCAACATATCTAGAAGCGAGTGGAAATTTACCCCCATTGTCTCCTCCCCCTGTTTTATGCAAAGCTTTATCTGTCTTGCAAGATGTTCGTTGAAAGTCACATTTTCACCTGATTTTTGAGGCCATAGAAAATAAAATTGCTATCACAAACAAATGACAAAGATATCAACATTTATAACCGCTATATCATAGTGATTATTACATTATCTGTTTTAATTATCACTAATAATGCTAATAATAGGAGAGTTATAGTCGTAACATTTTTTAATTATCATTTGCAGCTGCTTATCTTTTAATATACAAATGCAACACGTGGTGGACATTTTACAAACAAACAAACAAAATGAGTTAATCCAAACAATACACCTGCATATTCAGTTTCTCTTTATGCTCAACACGTTTTTTAAAATACCTGACAAACCAGGAAATCACCATTATGTTGCAACACGATTGCAGTGGCAAATATGAATTACGCTTTGTTTGTGATTGCAGAATTGTTTCTTTTCCTTCTTTGCTCCAACATGACAGTTATCTCCATCCCACAACTGAGCCTGCGTGTCGTTATACAATGAAAAAATGTGCTGCTAAAACTTGCAACTTTCTGTGTATGTTTTTCAATATAATTCTGTTATTTTGGGGGGAAAAATTCCAGTCTTATAAATTTAAAAGGAGGATAGGGTAAAATAAGCTTAACTCATTATTAAAACATGCTCCAAGTGGCAGTTTCTGGACTTTTCCAACCTGCAACAGCTCAGAGATAGATTACTGTTATTGTAGGTTAAGCAGCGTGGCTTTGGAAGGATTTGTCAGGGCTACAATGTTTGCAGGCTAATGAAAACTTCCACAACTCTCCCCAGGTATAAGTCAACTTTATTTATAAAGCACTTAAAACAGCAGCTTTTACCCAAATGCTCAACAGTAAAAGCACTCATTTCAGTTGGGTGTACAGTATAATAAATTAGTGCCTAAAAATAAACTTCAACTTCATTCCTCAGAAGCATTTACTGTAAATGTTTTTGTAGAGAGAGTTTAAATTAATCCCAGGACGATGTATGAGTTATTTGACCTTAAACGAATCTAAACTTTAAGCAACAGGATTTGAAGACCACCTGCTCCGTCTGGAATGCAGCCAATTAAAAAAAACTTGTTTTACAACACATTTAATTGCATTTTACTGTGGTTTATTTTGTGCTTTATATGCTGTCTAAAACAGGTCTTTCTTGTAAATGAGTCCTCGTGACTTAATAAGATTAACCTGTACTGTATAAATAAAGGTAGAATAGAAAAAAACGTGTAAGCAGCAGGTAGAGCTAGTTATGACTACTGGAGCGACTGTTTAGAAATGTAGAGTTTGCTGCGGCTCAACACGTCACGGGTTTACCGCACGTGCGGGGCGTGGAATTGTACGGGTGCCTATAAGCAGCAGGCGGAGGCGTGGTGGCATCGTTGTTACACGAGCATCACAGAAGACGCGGAACACATTGAAGGAAGACATACGTCCGGGTCATATCCACATTTATTTATTTATTTTTGCAAGAAAACCATCTTAAATCTGCGACACGTTGATCCCGGAAGCGACGGGACTCTTCTTCACCCCCCTCATCCACTTTAAGGGGCGTGGAGAGGCTTCTTCAGGCGCGTCTGTTGAGTGCTTTAACACACGCAGCCGGTGAGTGAGTTTAACCCCCTTTTATTGATGTTTCCCTCTGAATTGTAATGTGTGGTAAAACGTCAACGGTGAACACGTGAAGCTGTTGTTTTCTGTCAGGGCAGCCGTCATTAAACGTCTCGGGACTATTTTCTAACGCGGAAGCCGTTAAAAATAGCTTAGCGTACTTCAAAGAAAGTACGCCGCTTCAGCGTGCAGCGCTAAAATGTCCGCACGTGAGCGACACAACTGGAAGACGATGCTAAACACGAGCTGCTTGGGAGTGCGCAGGGTTTTCTGTCGATGAATGAGTGGCTGTTCTCGAAACTTCCTGCCACCTGATAGGTGCATCCTGCTCTGTTGCCTCCGCGGCAGTCTCTGGCTGTCCTTCACATCTGTCTTAAAGCGTCATTGTTCTCCACAGCTGCGTGCCGTGATGCACCAGCGGCTCTCTTTTTAAACTCTTAAGAACAGAAAATGGCGTTGTTTAAAATGTTTATAGCTCGCTCAAGACTGATTCACGTCCCGCATAAAGTAAGCAGCGTTCAAGTTTGGGTTAAAGTGTTAATCGGAAAGTTGTGGGTTCGATCCCAGGCCCATCCCACTCACCCAGGACTCCGTGGTAATACCAATAATGTTTCGCAATGGGATTTTACTGCTTAAACAAAGGGCATAAAAGGAAACTTTTTTAGATTTGTTTAAGTAGCAGCACCATAAAACAAATATGTGACTATTCGTCGTTATTTGATATACTGTACTTGTATGTGTGTTTTAATATTTGTTATATTTACATTCATTCTTCAGCCTTTTATTATACAGGTTATTCTCACTGAGTCATGAGGACTCTTACAAGAGAGACCTGTATGAGACGTATTTGTTTTAAAATATTTGTTATAACGTATTCACATATTTGCTTTAAGATAAGGTGCTACTAAAACAAGCAGGAAGGGGAAGATTTACACATTTTCATGCACCTGAACCTGTTTATGACAGCTCAGTGTTGAGTCACCTTGATACATGTAAATACATTGAGCTTCTAAAATATTAAGAGACTTAATAAATGTAATTGGGTTTTTATTCTTCATGAAAATACTTGTATGTTGAATTCATTATTCATTCAGTTCCTTTGCTTCTTTTTGCGGTGTAGGAATGCCTTCTTTTGAATTATTCCAAGAATCTCAGGTCAACCAAGTCCCAAATATTTTCAGCACTTCCAGAGGTACAGTAGTATGGCTACACTCACAAAACTGAGCCATTATTTTTGATCAGATCTGTTTGAACTTGAACCCCCTCCTGGGATGCACGATATTATCGGCATGGTATTGGTATCAGCCGATATTAGCGATAAAGTTAAATATCGGACATCGGCCATTCTATCAAAATAACTCACCGATATAAAAGGCGCTTTTTATTTTTTTTTATATATTATACATTTATATAGTGTTACATCAATTTCAGCCTCCTTTTTTTGGCATCTACATTTGGTAACAGGCCAAAGTGACAAAAAAAACCATGCAGCAAGTAGTAATTTAATAATGTAGTAGTAGTAATAGTAGTAATGTAGTATTTTAATTCCACAGCAGAGATAGCTATGCAGTCTCTGTAAGTAGGTGTGTGTGGGGGGGGGGGAAATATCGGTATCGATATCGGTTATCGGCTAAATAAGTTTTAACATATTGGTATATCGGATATCAGCCAAAAATCCAATATTGTGCATCCCTAGAAATCAGTAATCAATATGTATTTTATATGACAACAAAACCTGTTTTACTGTCAAAAAGAAAGCTGATCATGCTGGAAAAGTTTAAAAATAGTGGCTGCACAAGACTGTGTTGAAACTTTTAAATGTTGAGTAGTTAAGGCGGCAGAAATCCACTTTAGTCTTGCCGTCACTCAGATTGATAGCTCGTTGTCCAGTCAGAGTTAAAATTTTGTGTCCAAACTCTGGCTTTTTCAAAGAGCTATATAAAACGGTTAAGCTTCTCACCTCAAACATTACAAGCTATCTCTAAGAGTTGTGTTGAATTTGTATTCTGGCTCAGAGTTGAGTCATTAGCACTTTTTAGCATCAAAATCCTCCAAACTCACACTTCAGTTTTGTCATTGTTGGACGTCACAAGTCGGAAAATTTTTATTCAGACTTGTAAAAGTCCTACTGTGCAAGAACGATGTGAAATTCCAGAGGAATAACAAAAAGTTATGACATTACATTTGCAAAACTTGCATCACACTGAACGTCTATTTAGTTTCAGTCACACTTACTGGGCAAAGCAGACCACAGTCACTGAGCCTGGAGACACTCCAGATATTTTTAACTACACATCAAAGAGTGGCACTTATCTTTGAGAACAGTCTTTAAACCATCCTAGGAATAAAGGAAAACACTTAACAGAAATCCACAAATAAAATAATAAAATATCATTATTTTATTTTGTAGTCAAGGTTCATACAAGAGATATATTCTAAAAATAACCATTATTTAAAAAAATTAAACCTTTATTTAATGATTATACATAAAGTTTTGAGATTTTTTGGTTATTTTAAATTTAGGCATGTTTATTATTGCTTAAAGACAAAAGTCCTCATCCATGTTAGGCGGTGTAGGAGCTGTGTGGCAGTTATAGATTTCTGCTTTCTTGACCCATCTTGCATAATGTTTCTTTGAAGCTTTAACACTGGCATGGCCTCAGTTGTATTTAAAAAGATGAACCGCAAAATCTAAGGGATGTTAAGCCCACTTCTGAATGCTACTGGAAAAATATTGCAACACACACCCAACTCAATTACAGCTGTGAAATCCTATTAATCTTTTTATATTTCATAATCTATTTTATTAATAGCTTTTGAGTGTTTTGAATTATGTGTCTGTGTGTGGACTTTCAATTCGAAGTCTGTAATTTAGTTACTTTGTTTTTGTTCTGTGCTTAGCACAGCACTTTGTGAAACATTTGTGTTCAGTGTTTTTCCATCTTCAAGTCAAGATGCTAATGAAGTGTTTGTCTTTCCTGTTTTTCAGGAATAATCAACCATAGCTTTTCTAGACCAGTGGCCTGCAACGTTCTCCTAAAACTGAAACGACCTCAGTTCCCGTGGAACACATCCTTGAGTGTTTTTTTATTGGATTGTGGATCTCGCTCCAGCTTCAGTTTGGCAACAAACCAAAACTAATCACATCAATTGCTTCTTTTATCTACATCACATCTAAAACCTTGAGCACATTCCCATATTTTTTTGGAGGCATTCATTGAATTGGGAGCTTCTAGACCTAATCCGTAAAAATGCGTTCTGGAATGGAAGCAGCGGACATTGCAGTGGTAGCAGTGTATTTTGTCCTGGTGCTAGCCATCGGGCTTTTCGCCATGTGGAAAGCCAATCGTAGCACTGTGAGCGGCTACTTCCTGGCTGGACGCTCCATGACATGGGTAGTGATTGGTGCGTCACTGTTTGTCAGCAACATTGGCAGTGAACACTTCATAGGGTTGGCTGGGTCAGGAGCAGCAAGCGGCTTTGCTGTAGGAGCGTGGGAATTCAATGCGCTTTTATTGTTGCAGCTACTCGGCTGGGTGTTTATCCCTGTGTACATCCACTCAGGAGTCTACACCATGCCAGCCTACCTGTCAAAACGCTTTGGTGGGAACAGGTTAAAGGTTTACTTTGCATGCCTGTCTGTACTACTTTACATTTTTACCAAGCTCTCTGTGGACTTGTACGCAGGCGCCCTCTTTATTCAAGAGTCTCTGGGGTGGAACCTTTATCTTTCTATTGTTTTGCTCATCAGTATGACTGCTCTGCTCACTGTCACTGGTGGACTGGTGGCAGTGCTATACACAGATGCCCTTCAGGCTGTGTTGATGATTGGTGGCGCTCTAACCTTAACCATCATAAGCCTAATCAAGATGGGTGGGCTAGAAGGTGTCAGAACTAAGTACATGCAGGCAGTTCCTAATGTTACTGCCATCATGGCGACTGGAAACTTCACTTATTCGCCTTCTTGTCGCATTCATCCTAAACCAAACTCGCTACGCATCCTTCGTGGTCCCCTGGATGAAGATATCCCTTGGCCAGGTTTCATTCTGGGTCAGACTCCTGCATCCATTTGGTACTGGTGTGCAGACCAAGTCATTGTTCAAAGAGTACTGGCTGCGAAGAACATTGCTCACGCTAAGTGCTCAACTCTCATGGCTGGATTTCTCAAGATTCTGCCCATGTTTGTGATAGTCATTCCAGGAATGATCTCCCGCATCATGTTTGCAGATGAGATTGCCTGCATCGGGCCAGAACACTGCATGTCCGTATGCGGGTCTTCAGCTGGCTGCTCAAACATTGCCTACCCACGCTTGGTCATGGCAGTGATGCCTGTGGGACTCAGGGGTCTAATGATGGCTGTCATGATTGCTGCTCTGATGAGTGATCTTGACTCTATCTTCAACAGTGCAAGCACCATCTTCACCCTGGACATCTACCAAACTATTTGGAAGAAGGCATCTCAGCGGGAGCTGCTCATTGTGGGTCGTATGTTCGTTGTGGTCATGGTGGTGATCAGCATTGCCTGGGTCCCTGTTATCATTGAGATGCAAGGTGGCCAGACATACCTCTACATTCAGGAAGTTGCTGGCTACCTCACCCCACCCATCGCTGCCCTTTTTCTCCTTGGTGTGTTCTGGAAGAGGTGTAATGAGACTGGTGCCTTTTGGGGAGGCATGACAGGGTTCACCCTTGGATCTGTACGACTGATCCTAGCGTTCGTCTACCGTCAGCCACGCTGTGACCAGCCAGATGACAGGCCTGCCTTCATTGTTCACATTCACTACATGTATTTTGCAGCTGGGCTGTTCTGGATTTCAGGGCTGGTGGCAGTGGTGGTCAGTCTGTTCACCCCTCCACCAGAAGATGAACGGGTTCGCACCACCACAGTCTGGGGGCTCCGTTACATCAAGAAGGTTCCCGTGAGCAACCAAGGTGAAACTTATCGACTGAGTGAGAAGAGCCAATGCAACGGCAACGGAAGTATCTACAAAGAGATGCCCCCAGATGTCAAAAAGGAGATGTGCTTAGATGGAGCTGATGTCAAACTTCTGGTCCCACACACAGATCATGACCCAGCAACCCCCAGCACAGAAACATCCCCCGCCAGCACCCCTGCTGAAAGAAGGATGGAGACGATCAGAGCCGAGGAAGGCCGTCAGGGAAACGTTGAGAAACACATGCTCATTCGTTTACTTGAATGTTTTTGTGGATATAAAGAAGAACCACAGAATTCTCCACAGAAAGTTCTACACGAAGATGAACAAGCTATTGCAAAGATGCTGTACGAGCCTCCAAGAATAAAACTTCTCCTCAACTTGGCCCTGATCGTTGTCTGCTCTGTGGGCATTTTTATGTTTGTTTATTTCTCACTGTAGCCGAACCTCGCACTGAGCTAGCTGGGACTGTTGTGAGAAATTTTACAATGGTGTAAGATATGTCAGAATAGAGTTTTGAACTGTTACACCATTGAAATAAATAAAAAAAACAAACGTCTGTAATATTTACAGTTGTTTTTTGTAGCTCTAACCTGGGTATAAGCTTATTCTCATAATTTTTAAATGAGTCAAGTGAGGTGAGTCCACCTTAAGAATATACTTCTACATGACTTAATCCTGTTGTTTTTAAACTTGCATTCAAAACATCTACTGGGCTTTTTTAGAAATGTTCTATAAGTGAATTTAATATTTGCCTTATTTTAAAAATGTAGTTTTTGTTAGTTTTGTGCTTGAGAGAATAAGTTAAAGTGTAATCCAGACCTCTTTTTCAAAGGGGAAAACAGCTAAAAGGTTTATTTCACTGCTGGTGTTGCATACTCTGTAATGTTTTCAGTGATTATTGAAGTTACTGGTTTGATTAGTCCATTCAATGTGTTGCATAGTTGCACTCATGCATAGCGTTACTACTTAGTATTAAGACATGTTTCCAGGTTTTGCAGCTCAAAGTGGAAAAAAAAGCACAACATGACTACTGAAGGTTTTGTTAAGTCAATTTCTTATGAGAAAATATAAATGGTACATTTGGATTGAGCGTGAAGTGAGTGTCACTTATGACCAAATTCCAGTTGTATCTGGAGCTCTGTTGCTATTTTTAATGGTTTATATGTTTTCCACTACTGTGTTTTTAAATATTTGTGGTTGTATTTTGCGTTATAGTTAACATCAGCTGTTAATGCACTTGTACCAACTAAAGTACTGACGCTTTATGACTCCGTGTAAATTTTTATTCTCATTTTCTGTTTCCACATAAAAATAAAGCCAAGGTTTTTTGCATTCTGTCAATGTGTACAAAGATTTCAGGGCTCATTTCATCAGCCAATATTAAGTCGGCTGTCTCTTGTATACCTTCTGTCCGTCAGTGTAGTGCACTTCAGTGCTGAGATGACGTTCTCATTTCAAGTGCGTTTTCTAAAACTACCGAATGTGTCTTATTGTGCAACGCTAATATGATAATATATATATATATATATATATGGAAAAAATACAAAGAACACAGTATTTCATGTCTTGATTTTGTTCAGTGAATACGTTTCCTTGAATCTGTGTGAAAAATATTTTTGTTTTCATGCAGTATTTTTATTTAATGGCGACATGTCAGGGTTAGCACTTTGTTGGAGGAGCTTACCGGTAGTCATAATGTCAGTGGTAATATTTTTTAGTCTTTAAATTGGCTGACCTTTCTGGATTGTGGTCATCATTTCTACCTTGTAGCATGTCCAGATCTCAAAAACCTAACTCCCCAGAATGCACAGACGAAAAGGAAAAAAGCTGCTTGAATCCATCTGGAGTTTGACACCAATGCTGACTTTACCTCAGTCCAGAATGTCAGAGTGAACGTGATAGGCCAAGCTTTACTCATGTCAGCCCATGTTTGATGGATAAAATAGATGGTTGCTGTATGGGAAAGAACTTTAAAAAATTATCTTGAGAGAAAACACATTGTTATTTTTATGAACTTTATTTTTAGAGATTGCAAATAAAGATTTTGTTGTGACCAAATATTTTTTCATTCTTTATTTTCCGAATGAATTGGTAAAAATCTGAACAATTTACTGATATAAAGCCAGCTTTATTTTACTGTAACCAGTTTAAGACACTGAGCTAGCTAACTACTGTGCCTCAAATTTTATTCTTAAACAATTTAATGTCTGTTACCGGAAGAGCTTTCAAACTAGATGAATTAAGATTTTCTGCAAAAATACAGTGGGAATGCAGAATGAAAACCGAGCTGTAAAAGTTAAAAGTAGCAGAACAGAACTAAAACTATAGCAGAATAGCAGCAAAAAACTAAAATGAGTAAAACTTTGCTGAAGTTTTCCCAACATTAGCTTAAAGCTAAAAATGTGTTAAATTGCGACTTGCTAAAAGCTAAACGAAGTACAGTATAGACAAAATCAGTGTGTGAAGTAGATTCTGCGAGCAATGTTTTTGAAGAAACTGGAAGAATCTCAATGCATTTGTATGGAAAATCATTTTGTCAGTGAAGTTTAATAATAGTAGAAACACATGCTAAAAATTATAGCACACTGTTCCCAATCAAGCCAAAATATTGTGTAAGCATGATTAAACACAAAATGTGTAATTCATGGCTTAATTTGAGCTGGATCCTGCTGGAACAGGATCTGGGAACTCTATTTTGACAGGGTGCGTTCAGGTAATTGTTTGCTAAAGTTATGAACATGTGACTGCCTTGAACAAATAAAACCTATATAGGCCTATGTAATCTACAAATAATTACATAAGCACTAATTTTAAACATAACAGCCATTTACGAGCTTCCTAATATTAGGTAAGAGCTGGCCCGTAGGCATTTCTGCTTCTACCATTAAAAAACTGCTCCTAATAGGACAGTACAGGCAATTAAATAAAAACACAAAAACATAATTAAACAACACAACTAAATTGCAGATGGGATAGATAGGATGCTTGAGAGAAGCAAAGCGTTCTCTATTCACACAGGGAGAGCTGTTGGTCAGGCTACTCTGAATTAGTTCTTGAATCAAGTGTTTACAAATGTAAGTTAACATGGACATTTAAAAACCCGTAAAATTACATCAGAATGCAGGAAATGACATTACTCAAAATTTTCTGGGGATGGAAAGAGGTGAAAAAGAGAGTCCAGACAGGATGGGGTGGATGGAAAAAAGTTTCAGGAGTGATTTGTGACAAAAAGTTGTCTGCCAAAGGTCAAAGGAAAAGTTTACAAGACAGTGGTGAGACCAGTTATGCTATATGGTCTGGAGACAGA
>JARVGQ010000309.1:22992973-23004551 GCA_031762355.1 Hypsolebias martinsi | reverse complement strand
CCAGGCTGCTTGTGGAGATTTTTGTGTAATTTGAATATTTTGAAAAATTTATTTCCCTGGCACACTAAATTTTCCATCTGTGAAAGACAGCAGCTCATGGCATTTATATGAAGATTTACAATGTATATAGCACTTATTTTATTATATTGTTGGCACATTGAAACTGAGCGATCGCAGCACAAGTCATCTCAGGTTAAGCTCTTACATTTATTGTGTTTATCTTTTCCATTTTGTGACAGTTATCCCATTTGTGGTTCTGAACTTGTACAATCTTGTTTTCTCATTTTACTTGGGTGTGTCTTAAACTTTATTTCGGTCGAGGTGGAATCAGGGTTACTGATTAAAGCTAAACCAGTTATTAGTTATGCTTCTTTTGAGTCCTTGTTCCTCAGTCTTTCTCTTCCAAAATGAAAATCAGAAAAGCCTCTTACTAGTTGTTATATATTGTCCACCAGACGCACAGTTTTTGTCTGAATTCTCAGATTTTTTTTCATCTGACATATTATTGAATACTGATAAAGTCATAATAATGGGGGATTTTGATATTCATGTAGAGGTTGAAAATGATAGCTTTAGCATAGCCTTTAATAATTTAATAGAGTCAGTTGGGTTTACCCAAAATGTCTGCACATTTGCTCATTCTCATCATCACACTCTTGTTTCTGGTTCTGACTTATGGCTTAAAGATCAAGTACTTCATAATACATGCTCAAAATCCTCTTATATCTGACCATTTTTTAATAATCTTTGCATTTACATTAACTGACTACACAGCCACTGAGAATACATTTCATTTTAGCAGGTGCCAGAAAACACTGCAACCAAATTTAAACAATCTCTTCCATCAATGTTTTCCTCTGTCTTGCAGAGTAAGGCATCAGAGAGCAGTGACAAATGATCGTGTTGATCATTTTACAACTTCAATGCAAATTTCACTTGATAAAATTGCTCAGCTGAAAATGAAAGTAATCAGTCAGAGGAAACTGGCTCCTTGGTTCAATTCCGGGTTATGTACTTTAAAACAGGAATCTATATAGCTGGAAAGAAAATGGTGCCCCCATTAATGAGTCTCCGTCGCTCAACGAGGCTAGCCTGTATAAATAAAGGTTGAATGAACATTGATGAATTTTATTTAACTTGGAAAGACAGTCTGCTAACATATAAGAAGGCTCTTCATTAAGCTAGAACTTTATATTATTCATCTTTAAAAGATGAGAATAAAAATAACCCTAGGTTTCTGTTTAGTACAATTGCTAGACTAATTAAAATCCGATTTCTGTTGAATCATGTATCCCTACAACTATAAGCAGTGATAACGTCATGAGATTCTTTATAAATAAAATTATTTCAATTAGAGAGAAAATTCAAACAATCCTTCCCACTGCTACCCCGATTCCCTGTCAGACGGTGCAGCTTTAGAAATAATACTAGGACCTGATTTATGTTTGGACTGTTTTTGTCCTGTTGAACTCTCTGAATTGTCAAAAATAATAGCTTCATCCAAACCATCCACATGTCTGCAAGATCCCATCCCAACCAGATTGTTTAAAGAGGTATTTCCCCTAATTGATGTCAACATTTTGGACCTGCTTAATTTGTCTCTAATGAATGGTAATGTACCACAGTGCTTTAAGGTTGTTGTAATTAAATCTTAACTTAAGAGGTCTGACCTTAATCCAGATATTCTGGCCAATTATAGACCTATATCTAATCTAAGATTCATCTAAAAAATCTAGAGAAAATAGTTGCAGGTCAGTTGTGTGAACATCTGCAAATAAATGTTATGTTTGAGGAGTTTCAGTCAGGGTTTAGAGCTCACCATAGCACAGAAACAACACTAGTGAAAGTCACTAATGATATTCTCATGACCTCAGATAATGAATTTGTGTCTGCACTGGTCCTGTTAGACCTCAGTGCTGCATTTAATACAGTTGATCACAATATTCTACAGAGACTAGAATAAAATATTTGAATAACAGGAACAGCTCTAAAATTGTTTAAATCATACTTGATATATTCCAGTTTTTAAATATACATAATGAATCTTCTTCATACACCAAAATTTAGTTGTGGAGTTCCTCAGAGTTCAATGCTTGGACCAATATTATTTATGTTATATATGCTTCCATTAGGTAAAGAGGGCATGGGATAAAATTTAATTGTTATGCTGATGATACTCAGTTATATTTGTTCATGAAACCCAATGAATCCAATCAGTTACTTACGTAAATTACAATCATGTCTAAAGACATAACAACTTGGATAATGCTTCATTTTCTGCTTTAAAACTGACTTGAGCATTTTAGGAATAATTTTTGCAGTCTTTCACATTCTCTGGCTGGCTTTAAATTAGCCTCCAGTTCTAATTTTAAAAACCTTAGTGTTATTTTTGATCAGGATATGTCTTTTAACCACCATATTAAAAGTGTTACCAGAACCAGTTCCCTCCACCTGCATAATATTACTAAGATTAGAAACATCTTGTCCAAAAATGATGCAGACAAACTGGTTCATGTATTTATCACATCCTGGCTGGACTATTGCAATTGTTTACTATATGGGTGTCCACAAACTTCTTTAAAAAGTCTTCAGCTGATCCAAAATGCTGCTACCAGAGTTTTAATGAGAGTTGATGAGAGAGATCCAGTTTAACTTCTCTCCATTGTCTACCTGTCAAATTCAGAATATAATCTAAAAATCTTACTTCTAACATACAAAGCTCTTAACAACTTAGCTCCATCCTAAATTACAGATCTTAATGTTCCATATTTTCCTAACAGAGCACTTTGCTCTCAGACTGCAGGCTTACTTGTGGTTCCTAGAGTTTCCAAAAGCAGAATAGGAGGAAGATCTTTCAGTTATCAGGCTCCTCTCTTGTGGAACCAACCTCCAGTTTCTGTCCGTGAGGCTGACACATTGTCCAGTTTTAAGACTGGGCTCAAGACTGTCCTTTTTGATAAATCCTATAGTTAGGGTTGTGTTGGGTTTCCTGAGCTGTCCCTTAGTTATGCTGCTATAGGCTTAGACTGCTGGAGGATAAAATGACCACCATTCTTCACTATGCTACTGTTTATACTCTGCACAACCTCTTTTGTATTTGTAATGTTTTCTGTTCTTGACATGTGTTTTTGTATTCCTTCCATAGGACGTACACCTGCACCTACATGTGGGCCTTCCATTCTGTGTTTGTTTGCCTGTCCCCTCAAATGGCTGCTGGGCACTTGTCCTGAACCTGGTTTTGCTGGACATTTCTTCCTTTTAAAAGGAAGTTTTTTTTATTTCCACTGTTATTTTTGCAATTGCTCAGGATGGGAGACTGCGATGAAGTGAAGATTCAACGAGCCTACTTGCTTTCTTAGATAGAGAACTTTACTAATTGGCTTTTTTATGTATGCATGTTAATGTTTTTGTACATTGCCCCAAGACAACTTCTGTTGTGACTTGGAGCTCTATAAATAAACTGAACTTAATTGAATTTATTTATTTTTTACTTTATGCATTGACCTTTTCACAGCTTGTGCAAGCATAAAATCAGGCACGATGTCCCATTTACATTCACAGTTATTTCAGGTATTCAAGTACCATGTTTAACTTTTGTGCTTACCTGCTCTTAGTTGACTTTTTTATACAGACATAAATTAGTTTTAATGGTATCTTACGCTGTGATAGCAAAACGTGCTCAACGTGCAATGTTAGTGTCAGAATGGCTGCAGAACACAGCGGTAGATGTGAACACTGTTCAGATTAACTGTAGATACACACTAATCATTGATTAAAGTGAACAAAAAGATTAAATAAACATATGATTTCAAATCATTTTTAGTCAAATAAAGAGGCCCAATCATGATAGTAATGAATATACACAAACAAATATGTTTGAATGCATGTTAAGGAACGAGAAGTAGGCAAGGTTCTATCTAAGCCGCAATGCATCGCAAAATATTGACTTTGAGCATGTGTATTAGTAACTGTAAAATGGTCCACAAGACAGTTGCATTTTTATTTTTATTTTTAATTTCACACCTACAGAAAGATCAGCAGACTCTACTTGCAAAAGCAAGACATATTAAAAGAAATTCTACTTTGTATAAAATAAGATAAACTAAAATAAACAGGAACTTAAGGACAAGCAATGTCATCTTGTTAATGAGAGTTTGATAAATACTGTACATGTATGTACTGTACTGTATTTACGAAAATGTTGTTTTAAGTATGCTGCACTATACTGACATCTACTGTTTCAGTCACTGATTACAAGACAATTTCTGTACTTGTGCCAGTTTGTTAATAACTTGAAGCACACACACACACACACACACAAAAACTGTTACATTTTTTTAAAATCACACCAAATTGTTCAAGCATCCACTCAGTGCTGACGCAGTTAAAACCTCCCTTTTTTATTCCAGGGAAAGTCTGAAGACTGATTCTTCACAATTTTACATGTAGGTTGTGAATTAATGAGTTGACAGTTCTGGTCCGTTTTGCTTTCAATGCAGGTTTATTTGGGCTCTTAAGTAATTTTATGATGTGGTTTTCAAAAACACACAATACCACTTTATTTATAAAGCATTTCAAACAGCAGGAAGGCCAAACAAAGTGCTGTAGCTACAGGAAAAACAAGCAAGCAAAGGACACCGGATAAAAACATATAGAGCCAAATAGAAGAAGATAATGCAAAAATGCTAACATTGTAGAATACAGACAAGATTAAAAACAAGTTACAAAGTGTCAAAAGCCAGGGAATAAAAGTGGTTTTTTAAGTAAGACCTAAAAACAGTGAAAGAAAGGGGCCTGTCTGTGGTAACTCATTCCACAGTCTTGGACCTGCAACAGAGAAGACCCTGTCACCTCTGAGTTTGAGACGGGTTCCTGGAACATGGCAAAAATGCTTTGTACTGTACAAATATATATATAAATAAATAAATCCTAAAAATGTTGTTGGTATAACTTTGAGTTTCATTTGTGTATATGAGAGAAGAATTACAAATTATTTTGTAGCATTAACTCAAAAACTGATTATGAATTATTTGATATTTTTAGACCTTCTCAATTTGTTGCATTTGAATTATTTGATATTTTTAGACCTTCTCAATTTGCTGCAAGTTACTTTAAAAATCTGGTTTTATTTCTTAATATTTCTAAGTTTTGTAGTTTAGGGGGAAAAACACAATCTGTATTTTGTAGCCCTTTATTCTACATAAATACATTTTTGTGTGTTTTTCTCAGATACATGAAGTGTTTCAGTGGAAAGCAACAACAAAAGTCACTTTAGCCCCAAAACAAATAAAATACTGTATGTTTTCAGAATTATCATGGTTTAAATTGAATGGAAGGAAGATCTTTCAGTTATCAGGCTCCTCTCTTGTGGAACCAACTTCCAGTTTCTGTTCATAAGTCTAACACATTGTCCTGTTTTAAAACTGGGCTTAAGACTTTGTTTTTTGATAAATCCTACAGTTACGGTTGTCTTGTTATGCTGCTAAACACTTAGAATAATAGAGGACAAATTGACCTCATTTCCTTAAATGAATAATTACAATTTAATAGTTTTCATTTGATACTATTTCTATCTTAACTTGTGAGTCTTGACCTGCCATTGTGTATCTGTTCCTCTCAAACCCAGCCTGTCAAAGTAGATCGCCGCTTGTCCTGAGCCTGGTTCTGCTACAGGTTTCTTCCTCATGAGGAAGTTTTTCCTTTCCACTGTCACCTTCATGTTTGCCCAAGATAAGAGTTCTGTGATGGAGTTAAATTCACAGCAGTCTGCTCCTCAGATAAATAACGTTAACTTGCTTTTTATATATATGAATGTTTCTGTTCAGTATCCTGAGATGATTTCTGTTGTGACTTGGCGCTATATAAATTAACTGAATTGAATTTCTCTTTTAGTTTTCATAATTTTCTGTAGATAAAATAAATACAGTATATGTAAATTCCAATAATTAGAACCCCTGATTGTAAAACCATTGTGCGACCCAAAGTATATTTAGTGAAGTAACAACTCTTACATGTTTTGTGTAAGGATATATTTTCCCTCTGTTGTGCATTTTGATCAAATCCAGCATTTATAGTGGATGTTTGCACATACACTTTAAGGAGTTTGGCTCACTTCCTTTTTTTTTTTTTTTTAATAAATCAGATACAAATATCTGTTTGCACTACAGTTTTATGTCTGTCACAATATTTGCAGTAAAACTATAAAATGTTTGAGGATACATATTTTCTATAATTTATAGACAGCACCGTATGTGATGAAAATGTCTATAATCTGTGATCAACATTAAATAGAAGCATTTAATTAAGGTTTTAGTCATAGTTTAATTTTTTGGCTTCACTCGTTAAAAAAAACAAACAAACAAAACACATGCTGAACATAAAATATAGGTAGATTTATTAGCTGGCTACATAGGCAGCCCACATTATCATTTTAATTCCTGTGGAAGTTGCAATTATGCGACCAAGGAGTTAGCAACTGGTTTCAGTTTTCATCTACAGAGGGAGCAACAGTTTTATTTAGAAAAGATGAACAAACTAAAGCAGAGCTGTAGTTGCCCCTGTTTTTGATAATAGAATAAAAGCAGTTTAAGTGAATTAAACATGTGACAAGTAAGCAGACTAAGTTCAATGATTTACCATACATACCAGCTTTACTGTATTACTAGAGCACTTTAAATATACCCACAGAACTAAAGTGCTGTACACATAATAAAGCAATCATAGAGTCAGATAATAAATAATGATTAAAATAATTAAAAGTCAACATTTCAGATGGTGTCAAAGGCCAGGGAGAAGAGATGAGGTTTTGAGAAGAGCTTTAACATCAGACAGGGAAGAGGTCCGTCTGATGTTCATGGGAAGGTCGTTCCACCGTTTAGGAGCTGCCTCAGTAAAAGCACGGTCTCCTCCGAGCTTACGCTTTGTCTTCGGCACACTCAGTAGCAGCTGATCACATGACCTGAGGGATGAGAGGGCGTGTAGGGATGGAGCAACTCGGACAGATAGGGCGGAGCAAGTCCATTAAGAGCTTTAAAAGCAAATAAAATAATTTAAAAATTAACCCTAGAATGTACGGGCAGCCAGTGCAGGGAGGTTACAACAGGAGAAATGTGGTCAAACTTTTGTGTGCCAATTAAAAGGTGTACAGCAGCATTCTGTACCCTCTGAAGCTTAGAGATATACCACTGGTTAGAGTGTGTTACAGTAATCCAGCCGAGTGGTCACAAAGGTGTGAGCTACTGTTTTGAAATGCCGCTGAGAAAGAAACGGTTTCACTTTAGCCATCTGCCTCAAATGGGAAAAAAAACAGTCTTAATAACAGCTCTGATGTGATTTTCTAACTTTAGCCCTGCATCGACTTTGATCCACAGTTTTGTAATAGTTGGCCAGATATACTGGACCAAGGAACCAACATCTACATTGGGAGTCTCAGCTTCCAAAGACCATCATCTCAGTCTTTCCCTCATTGAACTTTAAGACGTTCACAGCCATCCAGGCTTTGATGTCCTCCAGACATGAAAACAGCACAGAGAGTTAGAGTCCTTTTTCTTTAGCGGGACATATATCTTTGTATCATCTGCATAACAATGAAAGTAGATTCCATATTTTCAAAAATAGAGCCAAGAGGGAGCAGGTACAGCATGAAGAGTAGGGGGCCTAAAACAGAGCCCTGTAGTTTACGGTAACCAATTCAAAATTCCAACTCACACATGATGGCGTTAGTGAGCCTGTTTAAGATGTCACATCCATGGAGCTCTACCTGCAGACTCTTTGAATTGCTCGTTGCACACCTGTTAGCAGATTGTCTTGTAAACTGTCTCCTAAGATACAATAACCTCATTACTGAGACCAATATGTTTGATTCTGTAAGATACTGCAAATAGTACAACTTAATTTATGGTTCAGCTTTGTCCACC
Organism: Hypsolebias martinsi; assembly: GCA_031762355.1. Classification (NCBI taxonomy): domain Eukaryota; kingdom Metazoa; phylum Chordata; class Actinopteri; order Cyprinodontiformes; family Rivulidae; genus Hypsolebias; species Hypsolebias martinsi. Next base: position 22,996,635 of record JARVGQ010000309.1, on the reverse strand, counting down.
CACATCACCAAATCCCTTAAAGAAAATATCAGAAGGAGGGACCTCAGTTCCTAACAACCCCCCACTGACATCCTTTGCTATTTCCCTTTCTCACTTGCTGTTTTATTTTTAGCTGTTAAACAACTGGTCTCCTAAAAATGGGCCTGTCCTGAATGGGTTGGGGAAGAGGAGCGCGACTATGTATGGTATCCACCCTCAGAATCACGCAGGCCTGACAGCTCTCTGCTTTCCCCTTTGTGTCCACAGAGAGGGCATGACGGTATAAGCAGAGAAGGGGGAAAGTAAAAAAAAAAAATTGTTGGATTTCTTTGCGGTATGCCTAAAATCTTCCACTGACAGATTGCATTCTGCTTCTTCCTGGAGGATTTCCCCTATCCCTTTGCAGGCGTCAGCCAACTGTTCCTGCAGTTTCATTCACTGAATCCAAGTCATCCTGTGGAGGTGTGAGGCAGCTTTGGACCATGCGCTCCCTGTGGTTGTTCCTGCTCCCTTGCCTGGGCCTTGTGAGTGTGGCGCCAGCCGAAAGAGGTTTGGAGTTCCCACAATATGATGGGAAGGACCGTGTTCTCGACATCGACGACAAGAACTACAAGAGAGCCCTGAGGAAGTACAGCATGCTCTGCCTGTTCTACCATGAGCCCATAGCAGACAGCAAGGAGCTGCAAAAACAGCACCAGATGACGGAGCTCGTGCTGGAGGTAAAGTAGGATGGAGGGAAAGTATATATCTAAATTTGAAGGTTTCCAGTGCAAAGTGGAAATTAGTTTTTCACTTTGTTTTTTAGACATTAACCAAGATCAGCAACTCCAAGAGCAAAAATCAGAAGATGCAGCAGTGTTGCTTTAGATGATCTTAGCCTAGTTTATTGTGTATTTTCATCCAATAAAGATTCATTAACTGTGGTCATCCTGTGGCTTTTTGCTGCTGTCAAGAAGGAACATGAAATCATGAGTAAATCTTAACTGAAAGGCACAACCCCCCTCTAAAAGCTGAAGGTGTTTGTGTTTACCTGGAAACTACTTAAAAGATTACCGGTAAATGGATCTCTTGCTGTTTAAATGCCAAATAGTATATGCTGCCTTGTTCCTGTTGCAGACAGCTGAAGCTGAGCTTCTTTTAAACTTGGACGTAATTTGACCCCAAATGGCTTTTCTAGCGGCTTGTTTTACGCATCACAGGTGTGCAGATGCACTTTAACCAGACACCCATAAAACAACATGCAATGAATCTATAGCTGGTCGCAGTATAGGGTGCACACCTAACTATTAATGTAAACAGAACAGTTCAGAAATTTTGAATTAGGATTCTGTCAAAAGGCTATAAATAATTCATATCTTACCTGTTGTAGATATCTCTTTGAATTAACCCTGTTTGAATAAACAAAAGTTTACTAAGCTGGAAATTTGAGCGCGTTTTCAAACAAAACTGTTAAAATAATCTTGTAAAAAGTGCTTCAGGCTGCATTATAAGTGCTACAGCTAGTTGCTGCTGCCACTATTTGTGCTTTCAAATAACTAGGCCTTGGCTGAAAATGTATTTAATTTCTAATAAATAATTACTGCAGTACAATTCAAAGAATTGCCAACATTATAGCTTCCAAACTTGATATTTCACATGAAGATCTTATTTGGAATATTCTTATTCAAACGGGCAAATAAGACTTGACAAAAAATTTGAACGACATATCATTTACTGAAACTTTTGGTACATATTTGCATGTGTCCTTGTGTACTGCATAACATTAAAATCCCAAAATGATAAACAGTAATTAAAATATTAAACTCTATGCAAATATTTAGCTCCCCTGCATTATTAGCAGCCTGATTCTCCCCAAGACTGTTCATTTTATCAGCATGTTCCATCCTCTGTGGCAGGAGAGGTCAAACACTCCCACAACTCTTCTACTGTACAGTGCACAACAAATACCAGAGCTATTATATACAGTATACTGTTACTTTGGTTATATTTAGAACGTCTCTGAGTGATTATGTAAATGTATCTCTGTGGCCCTGAGTGCCTCTGTCATATTGTCAACTATGATGCTGCTGTCCGTCTTCTGTTCACAGCCTTTTTTGATGTCTTGACTTAAAATCTTCATTCATTCGTTCATTCATTTATTAATTTCTATAGTGCTTTACACAACCACGGTGATGGTGGCCAAAGTGCTTAACAAATACAGTAATTAACATGACAACAAATTAAAAGCAAGAAAAACACAACAAAATAACACAAAGAAAACCAAAAATATCAACACATACAAAGTATTTAAATACTAAAAGCTTGTTGGAATAAAAAAGAGAATCTTGAGAGAAGAAAATGAAAGCAGAACAAATAATTTTGTTTGCAACTTGCCTTGTAAGGCTTCATTTTTTCTTGCAGTTTAAACTTTAATGATATATCTTTCAGCTTGTGGCTCAGGTAATGGAAGAGAAGGACATCGGGTTTGGGATGGTTGACTCAAAAAAAGATGCAAAAGTTGCGAAGAAACTAGGTGAGTATCTTTTTGTTTGTTTTTCTATGACAATCTTTGATCAGTTATCATTATTTAAAACAGGGTTCTGTGGAAAGATTATGACAATTAATGTCTTATCTGTTGCAGATAGTTTGATGAATGGCTTCAGATTGGAGTAACAGAGTTTAATTCTTACCAGATTGACATGGTAAAGGTAGTCTGAGCAGGAGAGACCAAAGTGCACTGTCCTGAAACAATTTTATCTCCAAGTTTTCACCATTGGTCTTGCAATTACCAATTTATAAACATTTCTTCACATGCATTACACAAATGTTCAAGCAGAAATATGATATTTCTGCTGGTAGTATGTCTATATGCACCAGCTGGCTTCAGCTAACTGTATTTGCTCCATCAAATAACTACAGATATCAATAGATTTGCTGGTATTCTTTAACAAATATCTAAACACATCAGATGTGATTCGCCAAAAAAAAACTTTAGTTTTGTCTCGTCATTCCCAGAAACTTCCTACAGATACTTTGGGTCTTGTCATCACGCATTTTGGTTGAATCTAGTCAGTTTGTTATTTGTGTTTTTCTTTCAATAATGGAGCCCAACTGGGTCTTCTATGGAGCCCACTATGATTCAAAATGTGATGAACTGTGCGCTCAACAAGGGACTTGAACCATCTGTGCTACGCATCTGAGCAACCTGAGGTTACATTTATTTTTGTGTTCACCTCCTACGTGGGTTCAGTTCCATAAACTTTATACTTTTTAATATTATTGGCAGTGGTGGTCAGAGGAACATGGAGCTGCTTATGAATGATCTTCATGGATATCTATAATCTTCTTTATGAGCTACTCAGACTGCTCTCGCCTTTGTTATCTCGGCTCCATGTTCCGTGTGGTGAACACAGCAATCTTAAACTACCCGGTGGCATGTTTGCTCTTTTTAAAGAAGCTGAACGACTGATGAAAAGCTTGAAGGCACCTGTGATGCTAATTAAGGCCAAACATGTAATTGGATGCATGTAGTGCAAAGAACTTTTTAAGTCTAAATCTGTTCATATTATTTTAGCACATTAAAAAACAAACAATAAATCATTTATTTTCACTTGTTTTGCATACTCTCACACACTTAAGGCATGCAGGTGTGCATTAGATACATGCTTTCAACTGAATCCCTTTTACAGAGAAACATAGCATTA
>JARVGQ010000309.1:22925338-22943179 GCA_031762355.1 Hypsolebias martinsi | reverse complement strand
TGTGTCTCACTAAAGTATCAAACACACACCCACCCACGCACGCACGCACTCACGCACGCACTCACACACACACACACACACACACACACACACACACACACACACACATACACATTTATTCAAATGAAAAATGCCTTGACACTTGAAGACTACAGGTGTAGTGAACACTGGTTCACATTTTTTCCATATGTTTTAGAGGTAATGTATTTTAAAACCTTTCTTTCATAATAATGACAAAACTTTTCATTATTACCAATACAGATCCCACTTATGACATTTTGCTTAAACAGAAAGAGCTTCAGCTCATAGCAAAACCAAGAAATGTTGACTTACACAAGGCTGTGATGAGTAACATCATAAACAACATTATTAAAATGTAAATACTGACGAATATAACCTTTCTCAATTTTACACTGTGAGACAGATGTCATTGATTCTTCCTGCTGGACTTATGTGGGTGTTCATTAGCTCATAAATCAGTCCACATGTTTGTTTCAGAAGTCACAGGGTTAATAACAGGCCAGCCATTAAACACTGTGGCCCCCAACAGGCAAAGGGAAAGAGGTCACGTGAGAAATGAGTCAAACTATTTATACCATCCATCCTCCTGCTCTTTCAAGAGTTACATTAAAACTCAATCAGTTCACCAAAATACAACTTGTCTGTCTTTATCAATGTGCGTGAAAGAGTGAATGCATTTGTGCTCATACAAAAAATGGAAGGTCCAGATTGCAGAGATTACATTAAGATTGGCAGCAGGAAAAAGTTTGAAATATGGGACGACTGGTGTTAACTTTTAAGCTCTCCAACCAGTCCGTCCCCTTCACTTTACCTTGTATCACAAAGTGTTCATTGTATGCTCGCCATCATCATGGACCAGAGATATTCACTCTGACATCTGAGCATGATCGTTTTCCCCCGAAACTGCACCGTTCACCATAGGCTCTTAAAACAAGTTTTACTTGCTGCATGTTGAGATTTTCCATAGGGTTGTTGGAGAAAACTGAAACTGATAGTTATATAAATCAACTGCTGGCATTTATTATCATCAAACTTTTTTTTTTAACCTATGATCAAACACAGAAAAAAAAGACTTACAAGATGTGCAGAACTAAAAATGTTCAAGATATAACTGAGACATTAGATTTACATTTTATATTTCATTTTATATTTATTTTAATTTTCTGAAATTGTATTTGTGTTTTTATTGGAAATTAAATGAAATGAATAAATAAATAAATAAATAAATTTCTTCTAAATTTAAGGGGCGACATGGTGGTTCAGTTGGTAGAGGTGCCATCTCTCAGCGAGAAGGTTGCTGAATTGAATCCTAGTTGGGGACCTTTCTGGGTGGAGTTTGCATGTTCTCTCCGTGCATGTGTGGGTTTTCTCTGGGTACTCTGTTTCCTCCCACAAACCAAAAACATACGTTAGTATGGTAACTCTAAATTGTCCCTAGGTGTGAGTGAGAGAGTGAATGATTGTTTCGTTTGTATCTGCAGCCCCCGTCTACACGAACACAGCCACAAGAAACATAGTGTTTTTTGGATGTTGAGAAAAAAATCCTGGTTTACAAGGACTGCATTCAGTGTTCACATGGAACTGCAGAAATCTCCTGAATCCGCTGTAGTTGTTATGCCAGGTCATTATCTGGCCTTCCAAATTTTGTACCTCCATCTAATGCGCATGCACGCTGGCACTCGGCGCCTGTGTGTGAAATGTCAACATTTATTTTGAGAGTGGAAAGCAACAGGAAAAGCTTTGCGTGGACTGATGATGAGGACAGTTTATTACTGTATTTTCTGCCGTAAAAGTCGCACCGCCCTATTAGTCGCACCAGTCCAAATATGTCTAATAAAGTGGAAAAATCTATAAATATGTCGCTTCGTCGTATATGTTGCATCTATTATGTGTCATCGATGAAGCGTCGTGTTTGTCATGCGTCATCGCTAACAACCCGGAAATGTGGGCCTGTGTTGTGCCAAAAATCAATTGGCTGCCAAATGGCAGCCGCGGTAGCATGTACGGGAGGACTTTAACAAGAATTTAACAAGATTAACACTTAAAAACAATTATTTGTTCGCTTGAAATTATAGTAAATGTGTGTCTCAGTCTAACTTTTACTTAATAAATGCACTTTGATCGTCAAATCAGATGCATTTTCAAAAGCCGATACCCGGAAGTATGAACGCGCAGAGGGCGACTCGCTGTCCATTTCTTTGAAATTTAACAAGATAACCACCTAAAAACAATTATTTGTTTGTTCAGCTTTATAGAAAAGGTGTGTCTCAGTTGAACTTTTACTTTAAAAAAATGCACTTCAATGGTCAAATTAGCAGCATTTGGCTGAGGCGGCACAGCGAAATAAAGCTGATTTGACGGGTGCTCTAGGCAGACGATGGTGACAAGCCGATTGTGTCATTAATAGCCACTTTTACCTATTACATGATACAATGGCATACCATACTGCTTGACTGCCATCTAGTGGCTGAAAATGGTAGTGTTCAATATTTTCAGTCAGAATGAATGAATGCGGTCATATCTCAGCCAAAAATTGGTTTATAAATTATGGAAAAAAATCCATAAATTGCTTCGGCATATAAGTTGCAGGGCATGCAAATTATGCAAAAAAACTGTGACTTGTAGGCACAAAATATGGTACTTAATGTAGCAGAAAAGGCAGTATGTTAGACTCCAACGCCATTGTTGATAGTATGCCGTTTGGTCGCACATGTGTGAAATATACGCCTGTGTTGCGCATGTGCCACTTCACACCAGCAGAGCATTTCACATCTCCACAGTGGGTTCCCCTGAACATCTCCACTCTGAGACCTGGATTCAGAAACCGTCTGCAGAGTGAACAAGGGCTATTGTTTTTGTAAATGAACAGCTGAACCGCAGAAGAAAAGTTGTGGTTTCACTCAAAAAGACGTGTTGTGTAAACAGGGTCGACATGTCCCTGTGATGGACTTACGACCTGTCCAGGGTGTCCCCCACCTCATTTACAGTGATGGCTGGATATGGGCACCAGTGACACTCGTGACCTGAAAAGGAAGAAGCTGGTAAAAATAATTAATAGATGAATGTAAATTCAAGGCTTGAATAGACTGCATGCTTACATAAAAGTTTACTTTATTTACTTAGTTATTTATTTTTAAAGCATGCGTTCACCTTTCATGCTAGAGTTTTAGACCAAGCACAGCACTTTGGTTGGCCTTGTTGCTGTTTTAAGTGCTCTATAAATAAAATGGTAAATGGTAATGGTAGAAAGATTTTACATGGAAATATGCAATTTTTGCCATTGTTGTCAAACTTGATAACAATGTTATGCACAACTGCACATAATTTGTTAGCACTCGAGGTGTGTTTTGGGAATCACTCTCAGCTCTGATCACAACACAGTTGATTTCAGTACTGAAAAACTGACTGCCTTGGAGCCATTTTAGTGTTTGTTTTCTATTATTTATTATCTGAAGTGGACATATTGAATTTTATTGACTCCAAAAGTTCATTATTTGTAGAAGAACATCCATTGATTACTTTCTGAAAATTTCATTGAAATCTGTCAGTTGTTTCATTAAATATTTTGCAAACAGACCGACAGACCAACTAACGTGCACACCCACACACACAGGCCCTACCTTATGGCTCTCCTTTTATTGCTGTGGCTGGATGATAATAAAACTTGGAGCTCAAAAGCCCCCATGCTTGTGATCCGCAGCCTGAACAGCTGGTCAGGACAAATATAAAAAAGTTGTTGACTAGAGCAGCTGTGGAGGAACACGACCACAAACAGAGCCAAGGAGGCCCGATGGAGCTCCAGTAAAGGAGGGAGAAAACACGGGTGAACAAATAATAACAAAGACCACCTCCTTCCTCTTTTTATGCACTCCTGCAGGATATGTCTTTCATCCCCCCGTTCAATTTATCCTCATCTCCATCCTTCTTTTGTGTTTGTCATCTCCTCTCACCAATGTGAAAATACACAGGAAACTTTTACCACAATGGGACTTTTCACACATCTTTTGCACTCTGGGGATTCAAATACGCACTGGAGACACATTTCTCATGGGGTCGGACAGCACGTTTCACAACTGCTCTTGACGGACGTGCTTCCCAGCATGGCTGGCAGCGATTGGGCTGAGGAAAGCCTGCGCTTCACAGCTTTGTAACTCTTACACGGAAGGTCTGACATCTCTGCTTTGATAAATGGACAGACATCACGCTATTGGATTCCATACACGCTCAGATGTATGGAGAGCCTGGCACTGGGGAGGCTGACATGAGGCTGCAAAGCTGTTTTGTATTTACAAGCCAAGGTAAATGGCTGGGGGGTGTCCGTTCCTGATGGTTCGAGGTGTCAGAGTGACGGCGCTAAGTCTCAGTCAGCCATTACACTCCTCTTTAAATCTGTCTCAGTAATGTAATGAAAAGCAGATCTCCATTATCGTCACCACATGACAGAGAAGTGAACAGCAGATCCTGTCCAACACAGAGTTCACTTTTCTTTCTTGCTTTTTGACTTTAGTTTCAAGTGTTTTCCTCAACTCTTTTTCCAACTCTTACACATCTCAACAATGAGAGGCAACTAATGACCTCATGTGTTTTTGTCTGTGTAATAACTAAGCTCAGAGCTGAGGCTATAAAGAAGGACTAGATGAATAGAAGTGCCCCTCACCAGGAGCTCCAGGGGTGAATGGAGAACACCAGATGCTGCTCGGGTTGCCACATCCTGACCGTAATCCCCCTGCTGTGCTGTTCACTTACAAAACATTCAATTAAAACCATCTGTATTAAAAAAAAATTTAAAGTTGCTTTACATTTTTTATTTTTATTTCATTAAAATGATTCCTTTAGTGCTTCAGAGGCATTTTTGTAAAAAAAAAAAAAACATTACATACACAATATACTGTATTCCCATTCAGGTCTTTTCCCGTTAAAATGAGTCAGAGTTTATTCCGTTGGCATGTTTACTTGCAATATTTATTTTATTATCTTGTTTGAGTACAGAGTGCAGTTGTGTTTATTCCCACTAAAGCCTGCACTGTTTTGTTTACTGTCACGCTCCTGAAAGGGAAAATTCAAATCGTCCGAGTTTTTCTGGTGAAACAAGTTCAAAACTCTACCTGAACCGTGAACTTGATCACTCTGATGCTCAGCAAGACACAGACAAGTAACGTGTCTGGTTTAAGCTCCTGTTTTGCTGCAGGCCTGTCCAAAACATGACCACATTCCTGCAGCACTGATGGTCCATTTGTCATTTGGCGTGACAGGACAATAGGGGTGCAAGTTACCCACCATATCTGTGAACTCTGTGTCATTCAGCACAGAAAGCCAGACTGTTCATTGGTGAAACTCACATCAGGATTGTTGGGATAGGATTACAGGATTAGAGTTGCAGAGCCCAGGTCTGCAGAGAGACCGAGACTTTCTCTTGAGCTTGTTGATAGATTCTGTCATTCACTAATCCATAACCAGACACACTCGCTCTTCCCCGAGGCGAGGCTTTTCCTCAGCTATCTCCCATCGTCTATGATGACCTGGCTCATCTGAAAAAGATATACCACAGTGGGTCAGTGTGTGCGAGCAGAGGGGTGGAAAACTGGCATTGTTGGAACCATACAGCTTGGTGAGAGCTCAACTTTTTTTTTTTTTTTGTTTGAGTTATCATAAAGTACATAGATGAGAGACAAAATCAATGAGCTGCAGCTCGTCTTGGCCAACAGCGAAGCACGACAGCACTGACAGATTCATCGAGACAGAGAAGACGGAGCCAACCGTCAAGTTTCCTAAACAGTTAAAGAAATTCGTCTTTGGTCTTTTCAGCACTCGTGTTGAGAGTTTTTAAATTTTGATTTCTTTTTTTTTTTTGCTGGCGTAGAAAAAAGAAGAACAGAAAAGATGTTGACTTTTGGCCCACATCAAAACAACGTTTCAGATCACTGGAAGCAGATCTGTTGAAACCTTTTTTCTAAAGAAGAGATTTAAAAAAATCTGCTTGATGTTTTGATAATTTAAAAAGTGGAAATACGTGTTTTTAGAAAAATACATGTTCTTCTTTGATTTTGTTATGTCAGCCTAGCAGCAAACCCTCAGCACCAGCAAAAATTCCACAAAATGTTTTAATAAAGAGCCATGTATTTCCACATTCCATTGAACAATATATTTTATATTTCTTGCTTTAAGGCGTAACACTTACTGTTAAGGACTAGAAACCTGCAGCATTGTTTGATGGGATAACATATTTGTAACACTCAAACAGTTTTATGATGCAACATCTTTCATGTTGTGCCATTTCCTGTTGTGCTGAGAGACAGGTGGGTTTGTAGTTTTACATCAATCCTACCCTTTTGTGGCCCCTTTTGAATAACGAGAAAACACACTAAAAGTAAAAATATGTCTAAGTGAAGGGCAAAAGTGTTTCATGTGAGTACAGCTGCCTTACAAAATAGCATTAGTATTCTTGTGAGCAGTGTTTTAAGATTGAACAGTACTGTATATGCTCCTAGCTACAAACACACAGAATCTTGTGTTAAATACCGTATTTTCCGCCGTATACATCGCTCCGCCCCATAAGTCGTATCAGTCCATATTTGTCTAAAAAGTGGAAAAATCCATGAATATGTCGCTTCACGGTATACGTCGCATCTATTATGCGTCACGGCTGACAACCTGGAAATGTGGACCGAACCCGGAAATGTGGGCCGGTGTTGCGCCAAAAATCGATGGGCTGCCAAATGGCGGCCGTGGGAGCATGCACAGGAGGACTTTCACAAGATTAACACTTAAAAACAATTATTTGTTTGCTCGAAATTATAGCAAAAGTGTGTCTCAGTTGAACTTTTACTTAATATGTGCACCTTAATGGTCAAATTAGCTGCATTTCACCAGGCGGTGCAGCTGGTTTGACGGTTCCAAGCAGCAAGAGAACAAAGGTGGTGGGGGGGTGGGGACTGTGGCAGTCCGATTGTGTCATTAATAGCTGGTGAAGATTCTCAGTCTTACAGGACATGGCAAATTCAAAAAGGTTCAAGAAAAAACAATAACGTATAAAGTATAATAAATATAGTCCAGTTACTGTATTTTTGTATTGAACTTTTTTGAATTAGTTATTATATCCACGTTTACCTATTACATGATACAACGGCATGCCATGCTGTTACTACTACTCTGGTAAAAAAAATGGTACTGTTCAATTTTTTTTCAGTCAGAATGAATAAAAACAGTCATGTCTCAGCCAGTAATTGGTTTATAAATATGAGAAAAAAATCTATAAATATGTTGCATCGGCCTATAAGTCGCAGGGCATGCAAATTATGTAAAAAACTGTGACTTATAGGCCAAAAAATACGGTAAGTACACAAATGTCCTTAGAAAGGTATAGCTGTTTGTACTGTAATATAAGAACACAACACTTGATCACATCAGTCATATTGTGTTTACATAAACAGTAATATTTTCTTACCCACAAATGGTTGGTGTTTTGGCAAATTATATTAGCCATAGAAACCAATGCTACTTAGCTAGCTAAGTCAAAACTGTTGCTATAATAACTGTAGTCCTCGCCACTTCAAGGTTCGACTTTCGCAGACTCTCTCTGTCTCAGTTTGTGAACATACAGTTCATAGTGCATAATATTGGACAAAAATAATAAATAATTACTATTACTCATGTGGTTGAGACAGTACTGGATGCAGTACTGTACAGTAAAAAGGTAACGAAAAAAAAAAAGTTTGAACAGGTGCCATCATTTTGTAGTTTTCTCTGTGTAAGCCTCCACTGTACAGTACTGACTTATCTGGTGTTTACTACTTTACACTACAGTACTTTACTTTATGTTTGGTTGTGAATAAGCTAAAAAAAAAAAAAAAATTAGCACACAGTTTCATGTCAGATTTGAGCTTTCCATTTTCACTGAATCCTTGATCCTTTCAAAGCTGATTTCAGACATTAATGTGCAACAATAAAGGGATAAAATGGGATCAGCAAAATATCAGAAAAAAAAAACAACCTTACCTGGGAAGTTGAAAAGCTTAAAATGTTGCCTGTATTTTAAAAAGCTGCATTTGAGAGATAATAATCTATTTTCACTCATTTATAGTAAGAAAATATTTGATATAATTTACAGATATTTGCACCGACCTGAACACAAAACCTTTTGGTCCATTTTTCTTAAAATTTTAATTACAGGTAAGTGTTCCCACTTTTTGGTAGGTGTCTATGAGGACTGGGCCTTTGATGACTAAACAGAGACACTCTCTGCCAAACGTGCACATGCATGAATGTTCAGATAAAAATGTTAAGAATATCTGCAATAACTGAAAATAATAAATGGCTGTCATTTTTATGTAGTTTTAAAGGTCCAGTGGTTTCTTTTTGTTCAAAGATGCTGAGAAGCAAAACTTCTCTGAACAAATCTAACAAGGTTGAGTCAATCCAAAAGACTGAACAAGTTACTTAGATCAAAGACGAAACGTTTCAACAAAGAAGAACTCATCCAGAGGACCGGACTCAACTTTATTAGGGGCCGTTTAAACAATGTGTATTTTGAGTGATACCGCATCTTTCTCTCTTTGGTTCGGCTGCTCATTTACACAACACCATCGTGGTCGACATCTGTGTTGGAAAGAGACGACCTCTCTTGAATCCAGAGGTTTATCAACCCAGTTCTCATTTTGCCCCTTTTCCATTAGTACCTTTAGTACCAGTACAGCACGGTTCTACTCAGCTCAGTATGGTACACGTGTTTCCATTAAGCTTTCAGCAACGTTCCAGTAGGTGGTGTTCAAATTGATGTCACTTGCCTCACCAGAGGGTGGTGAGACGCTGAAACAGGTTTCAGTACAGGATGAAAATTTATTTAGAAGTTTCTGGTAAATTAAAAAGGACAGAGCTTATTAAAATTTTCAAATTAAACTACCGTATATATAAACTATGTACTGTATATATAAACCCTCCTAATGAACTTTTAATGAACTTTGTTCGCCATTAAATCACTGATAAAGCAGATTCTACAAAAATGCCTATACTTTATTTAAAATTTTGTACGTTTTCTTCATCATTTAATGTATTTGCACTCACTGTGTCTACTTTTGTTGTTCAACTGTGATTTTGTTTCTTGTTCAGTGATTTTTTTCAATAGTTTTGCTTTAAAGTTCTTGTTTTGTGATTTATGCACTGCATGTAGGCATTAGCCAGACCTCTCTTGTCTGTCTGCAGCTTGTGCAGGACTCTGCTCCTCGCATAACTCAGGTCCATAGGCACGAGCATGTTACTCCCATCCTGGAGTCCCTTCATTGGCTCCCTGTGCATTACAGAATTCATTTTAAGCTTTTGCTGTTTGTTTTTAAATACCTGAACAACCTTGCCCCATTGTGTCTGTCTGAGCTGCTTCAGCCTTACTGCCCACCCCGATCCCTAAGATCAGCTGACTGGTTGCTGCTGACAGCCCCTAAATCTAAATTGAAGCTCAGAGGTGACAAAGTTTTTGCTATTGTTGCTCCCAGGTTGTGGAACTATTTACCCTAGAGTGTCAGACAAGCCTCCTCTCTTCCTCTTTTTAAATTTAAAAACACACTTTTATTCTTTGGCTTTCAACACACGAGCTGATCTTTTATGGCATCTTAACACACCTGCCGTGAAACTGGTATGTGTATGTTTTTATGTTCCTTTGTGTATGCTTTGTATGTTTTTATTGTCTTAACGTGTCTTTTGTCTTACTGTACAGCACTTTGGCTACCTCTGTGGGTTTTAAAATGTACTATAGCAATAAAGTTGACTGACTGATTGATTTTTACATCTCTGGGTTAGAATAAAGTTAAAGGCTGTATCTCAAACATGTTTGAGGGAAATATTCCTAAGAGATCCAACAATTTTGTGTCTTTTTATGTTTTTTTTTCCCGCTGAAATAACTTTTAACAGATAATTTAATAGACATCAAAAAGAAAACAAGATTTCATAAAGCTGGCACAGTTTATTAATTTTTTAAAATTTCACTGATTAAAAAAACACATTACATAAAATGTTTTTTTTTTTTAATTGTTTCCACCCTCCGTGAGCCAGACCCAAATGCCGGGATCCGGGTTCGGCCTTCATGAGCACACAAGCCCGAGGTCCGGGCAATGGGCTTCTGTGATTCAGCAGCTCATATAATTCTCCGTGGTGACCAGTGGAGCTCGAAGCCCGCAGAGCATGCAAGGCCGAGACCCTGAGCCCCGGGTCAGCATTAGACCACGGTGTTGTCAGTATTATTATTTTTTTAAATCTTTAAAATAGATCCAGCAGCTGCTCCGAGTTTCGAGAAATTCCAAATGGTGGATCGGTGTTTTGAAAAGTTTCTGAAAGATCCAGTGACTCCGCCCCGACCAGTCAGTGACCGACAGTGTTCTGACATCACGTTTTGGTACCTGCTCGGCTCACTTGGAACCAAAGAGACAAGGGATCTGAATAAAGGGACCGGTTCTACATACCATTACAAATGGGAAAGCCTTGGAACTGGGCTGAGTCAAGTCAAGTCGAGCTGTACCCCGAAAAGTGTGAAAAGCACATGCGTACTACAGGCATACATTTGAAGCATGTGCAGACCAATGGCATGTTTCTATCAACAACAATGGCAGTGGAGTTCACATATTGCTTTCTGTGCTATGACTGGAATATATTTTGGGTCTCGTAGTTAATCTACGCCAGAATGTGCTGTGACCGACATGTGTTGGGAAGAGACGGCATTCAGATCGAATTCGAAATCACTAATGAGCCTGTTGAGGCAGGCGGATATTTCACGCGTGGCGCTGGACTATAACATACAAAATGTGCTAAATAATAACAGTAACAATAATAAACAGTATTTATGTTATGTAATAAAGCTATCTGAGCTAAATGAAGCTGCATGGTGCCATGTTGTTCATCTGGCTTGTTCAGGCTGTCACTCCTTTGCTTAATGAAGCTTAAAACATTGAATGAATTGGAAAAAAGAACTGAGGAGAATTTTAAATGAATAGTTGCTCGAACATCTCTCTCTTGGTTCACCTGCACTGCCGAGTCAGTGCTCTTGTTCGGAACTGGTCCCTCTGGTGGAAGGGTAGCTTCTCCTCTCAGGAAAAATAAAAACTCAGTTGGTTATTGTGTAATCAAACAACACAAGCAAACATTGTCAAGAACATGAATTTACCTGCTGAAGCATTGCTCGATGGCTACTGATTACCACAAGGAAATCTGGCTTGCTCAGCGACCGATGTTGGGCTGTTAGACGAAGCGGTTCCGCTTGGCGTCAAATCCATTGACTTGTAAAAATTCCAAAATCCGGCTTAAGTTTTGTTGTTACCCGGGCTTTTGTCAACCCAGAGGAAAGCCCTTACCAGTCCCAGGCAGCTCGCATGAGCATTAGGTGAATGTACAAATTTCATAGCACCAACTACTGGCCTGGCATGGCAACTACAGCAGACTAAGGTGGTGGAGGGTGGTTCTGCTGTTACATGTAAACACTGAATGCAGACGTGTCAACAAGTATTTCTTCCTCAAATCAAGATCTGAAAAACTGCATTTCCTCTGCCCGTGTCCGTGTAAATGGGGCTCCATTTTTATACGGACACCACGGGGGGATGCAGAGTTTTTCAGATTATTGATTTGAGAAAAAAAAATCCACGGCACCAGGACACTTCTCTAAACAAAACTTTCAGATTCACTCACACAGGCCTACCCCTCTTTGGGACATACCATAATAAATGAATAAGTAATTAAATGAAAAGTGAGAGACGCTAAAGAGCAGGATAAGGAGGAATGTGAGGGACTAAGAAAATGCTTGAGGGAGCCTCCGAGCAGAAGGGGAGGTCAATCAACAACAATGAGGGTGAGAAAGAAATTGAGATGGACCCTCTGAATGGACATTTGCACAAAAATAGACCATGTCTGTCAGATCCAGCATCATGATGTATGAGGTTAGATGACAATGGAAACTCCAGGCATTTGAAGAAACTCCTGCAACTTTCCTTGCTTGTTTGCTTCTTTTTTTCTTGTTTCTACCTCACCTCCAACCCCAGTCATTATTTTGTTTTTGTTCGTTTTGCCTAACCTTTACTATCATCATTTAATTGTTTTCTTAATCCCATGAACCTGTCATTGTCAAAAACATACCAAGAAAACGTTAGTATTTTGTGGTAGCTTGAACAAAAATGAACAACCTTCACCCTAGTATGTCTCAAAAAGTCATGTCAGGTTTATCTAAATGTTTGTTTAAACATGTACAACACAAAACACACTTTTTATGACTGGATCAGTTATCCTAAACACTGAAAAGAGTTTGGCGCAAGAAATAAAAGTGTGGAAAAATGTAACCAAGAACAGCTGGGGCGTCATCTTCCACACCTGGCAGAAAGTCAACAAGTGTAAAATATTTTCTCCAGTGGGAAGATTATTGTAGCAAGACATGGAATTGCTATAATTAAATCAGAGTTAGGGGATACTTGAGCACCATTTCCCCCCATAAGCATGATTTCTGTTCAGCAACACCCAACTTTGACTCAAAATTGTGGATAGTATCAAAAATGCTGACATCTGCTCCACCACTAAGTGGTAAAAGCATCCAAAATGCCTATGGTACATGTCAAAATGTACAGAAAAAATATTTTAGCCTTGGTTAAAAAAATAGAAAATTGTAACTCAAATTATTTTTACTTTTTACATGTTTTTCCCTCAGATGTAATTTATTTTTCAGCTCATCATCAATGGAGACAAGATCAGAATGAAGTGAGACAGACACATAAAACAATAGCTTCATTTTTCTTTTAGTATAATTGGTGTAATAAAGTCCAGTTGTTTCTGTATTGAACTTTTTTTGATTTTATCATGTCCTGGATGACTGAGAATCTTCACCAGCATATGTCATCACTGTGTTTCCACACAATGGAGAAATTAGTTCTCTTCATTTAACCCATCACACTGAGATACACCCAGGTGGAGCAGTGGACAGCTATGTAAGCGACTGGAGAGCAGTTAGGGATTAGGTGTCTTGCTCAGGGACAACACTACATATGGGCATGGCTGGGAATCGAATCAGGACTTTCTAGTCCCAAGTCTGCTGTCCTACCTCTATACCCCATCTTGGCCCCTTACTGCATTCTTGTATCAAAGCTTGCAGGTAGATGTGGTTTTGGCATCTGGTAGGCGTGCCTGCTGGATGCCAACAAGTAAGGTGTTTCAGTTGAGTTCCAGCAAGAAGAGACCTCGGAGCAGATCCAGGACTTGCTGAAGAGATTACATCTCACAGCTGGTCTTTGGAGCCCCTCCAAATGAGCTGGAGGAGGAAGCTGATGAGGGATGGCTGAGGATCTGTGCTCAAGCTGTTGCCCCTGTGACCCCGTCTCCAATTAGCTGGAGAAGAAGGGTGGACTCTGCAGCATCTAGTTTAGAACTGAGATAGCTCCTTGAATGAGACATGAAATGTCCTGAAGAATCATAAAAAATGTTCAGCTGCCTTACATTTGACTTGTGAGGAGCCCTGAACTGATAAACACCTGCACCACAAACATGTTTCTAAATGCAGAACATTGCACTGTGGAGACAAAACGTGTGTTAAATTGTCAAATACAGGTTTGAATTAATGACAGAATTATAGATTTTATTTGATAAAATGTTCATCAGAGATACTTAATTTTCTTTCCATCCAGCAGTTACTGACGGCTGTTTGACTCACATAATTAAAAATAAAATTGTAGAATAAAATGTGACTGTAAAAGCATTTCATGTCAGTAAAATAAAAGACCCTCGAACACGGATGTTAAACTTCATTACAACAGGAGGTCCAAATGAAAAACTAGGTTCAAACCAAGGTTCCTTTTCTATATACAGTATACGTGAAGTCAAGTCAGATATCTGACGTGTTTTCTTGTTCTCTGTTGCTCTTTCCTCATCAGTTCAAAGATTACTGGAAGATACAAACAGATTGCTCATGAAACTGCTGACTAACTGAAGTCTGCACTAAATAAAATATGCCAGGTTTACATTTATATGTGATACATATTTAGCATTTAAAATAGCATCTTGAGAGCCAGATAAGATGTTAAAAAGGGCCATTTTGACCCTTGAGCCTTTAGTTTGAAACGTGCACTAGAACATTGCTGAAGAAATAATAAAGGGTGTCCAAGCTTTCGCCTGAAATTTTAAATTTATCCACTTTTCTTACAACAGCATGTTGGAATTTACAAAGTATAAAAATATCATCTGATAAATTGTCCACGTCTTGATGTATAAACTATATAACATATCTGAATCATAATGAAAACAAATGTTAAACCAAGTGACTCATTAGTGTCACCATGACAACACCTCTGTCTCACTCTTAACAAGACAGGCAGAGTATAAGTTAAACTTTAGTCTTAATACTGACCTGTCAGTTGTATTAAAGAATTCCTGATCTGTTCATGTCCGAGGCATCTGGTAGTCACATGGTCAATGTTTATGGTTTTACAAGATGCGACGAGTTCAAAAGACACTTCACTTCCAGTTAAGGATAGAAAATGCTGCTCTAGATCTAGCACGAGTCAGTGGAAGTCTGGGTGTGTTTGCTCTGTACTCTGGAGGGGTTTGAGAGAAGACCACAGTCCTATAACGATGACACACACATTGGGTGGAACAGAACCAGAATGTCTGTGTTTTGATTAGGGTGGGGCATCATTTGAAGTTGAACGATTCCGGTTCCGATTCCTCGTTTCAATTCCCAATTCCAATTCTTTTTAGAAGCTGGATTAAAAAAAAAAAAGTCACATGTTATAAATGAGCTACAGTAGTTAGCCAGAGTTCTTTCTGGATGAAATAATTTGAACTTCTATTTGAATTTTAATTCCATGAACTTTTTTACTTTTTGTTAAATTTACTATGAATTTCTCACAGGGCTATTTTCAACCAGTATATCAAATATCAAACTTATGAACTTTAATATAAATGTTGTGAATTTTCTTGTCACAGGGGTACACTTTCACAAGAGAGCTTTATGTTTGAAAACCTCATTTCCACATGTCCAGTGTGTGATGCTGCAGCCAGAGCTCCCATTGATGAGCTAACCTGCTCATCAGTGGTCAAATCTAGACTTCTGACGTTCTTTAGAATGATTATGGTTCTTGTGTCTTTGGTTTTTTGTGATATTTTCAGTTGTAATGATGGTAGTTTTGTAATATTTTTGTATTGGGAGAGGTGCCCCAGGAAGAATAGTCTCTACTAAGATAAGGACTAATGGAGATTCTTAATCTAAACATAAAATCCAACTTCTCACAACTTGTTTCAATTCTGAGTAACGTTTCGACTGAACTGTGTTGAATTATAGAGCTCTGCAGAGGGCGGGCTTTTCTTGTTCTTTTACCCGGTTGGTCTAAATCCCACTGTTGTCTGCAAAAATGATTCAGTTTTTGTCCACATCTTCTGTCAGAAGTAACGACATGTATTTGTGCACGTTTTTTTAAAAGCCTCAGGAAGAGTGTGGTATTACTGACTGGCACCTTCATGAAATGTGAGGAGAGCACTTATTATCAGTTTAATATGTGTAATCAAACCCCATGCACCTTTCACATGTTAGTAACATCCTGCCCTGTAAACCAGGACTCTTCAACTGAACTGCTCAGGGGCCACAGGTACTGAGAGCCAACAGCTCAGGGGCCACTGGTACTGAGAGCCAAGAGCTCAGGGGCAGACATCCAGCAGTTATTGTCATTATTGTCATTAAGTTTGTTTTACAATTTAAAATCTAGTTTTATTTAAATAAGAGCCCATTGGTGGACCGAACTGAGCTCACCTTGGGCCTGACTTGGCCCCTGGACCACCAGTTGAATAGCTCTGCAGCAAATGGTTCAGAGATGAGATGTCTAACATGTGAACAGTACTAAAGTAAAACCCCTAACAGCTTGAAATCTGATTTGAATAGACAAAACTTGTTAATTCACAACAACGCATCAAAATGACTTAAAACATTAAACTTTGTTAAAGTCTCTTTTTAAAGTCAGCGTGGGTCTTTTCATCTTTATTGCATTAATGTGTTCTTAATGCGAGGTTAGTGATAACTGTTTGCACAATGAGCCATTTCAATTTACAGCGTGTAAATCGATGTTGCTAAATGATGCCAGTAATATTTCCTGTTCACTTAAACCCCTCACATATTTAATCTCAGTGAGGCCACATGGTAAGATTAAAAAGCCATTACTGTGTTCTGCGGGACTTGATGTGCTGAAATGACACCAAGCAAAGTGAGTGATGTGCTCCTGCAGGTACTCGGAGCGCAGCGGCACCAAGTGTGTGGGAATCACCATAGAGACGCGTCCGGACTACTGCCTGAAGCGCCACCTGAGCGACATGCTGAGCTACGGCTGCACGCGGCTGGAGATCGGCGTGCAGAGCGTTTATGAAGATGTGGCTCGTGATACCAACAGGTCAGTACGTCTCAGACAACCTTCAGCAGGAAACAGCCACAACGTGAGAACGTGTCTGTAAAATAATAGATGCTTTAACCACCGTGGTGAGAAGGTGTGTTCTCCTCCAGAGGTCACACAGTGCGAGCAGTGTGCGAGTCCTTCCACCTGGCCAAGGACGCCGGCTTCAAAGTGGTTGCCCACATGATGCCGGACCTGCCAAACGTGGGCATGGAGCGGGACGTGGAGCAGTTCATTGTAAGCACATCATTTGTTCTTCTACTAGTTTGAACTCTGGAGCACCAGAAACCTGGTGCTATTTACCTGGAGGTGAACACATTTCAGGAGGAAGATGAATCTAAGGTGCGATTTTATTAGTGGTGGCTGGTCCAGTGGGTCGGGACCGTCCTCCAACAGGAAGATCAGGGGTTCAATTCATTGGATGCAAGACACTTAACCCCCCCCCCCCCACACACACACACACACACACACATACACACACCTCACTGATGTGCTTATCAGAGCTGTGATGCAGTGTGAGGAAGTGGAGTGGTCTCACAGGTGAGAGCCTGTGACCAGGATGTCTGCAGTTAGATTCTCGACTGTTACAACAAAACTCAGGTGGGAAAGGTGAAGCGCCCACACCTAACTCTACTCTTGTTCAGATTTATATTCAGCTATTTGGAAAACACTCCATCCATCAGTCAGGTCTCGGGGGCAGCATCTTGAGCAGGGAGGTCCAGACATCTCTTTTCACAGCCTCCTCTTCCAGCTCTTCTGGGAGGACTTAAAGGAGTTGAATCTTGGATCTTCCCCGAGGTCTCCTCCCAGTCAGACATGCCTGAAGCCCCTCTCTAGGCACCAAGGGAGCATCGTTACAAGATGCTTGAACCACCTCATCTGGCTCCTCTGGATGTAGAGGAGCAGCAGTTCTACTCTGAGTCTCTCCTGATAACTAAACTTCTCAGCCTGTCTCTAAAAGAGAGTCCAGCTACCCTGCAGAGGAAACTCATTCCAACCTCCTGTATCTACAGTCTCATTCTTTCAGTCACTACCCAGAGTTCATGACCAGAGGAGAGGGGAGGAACGTTGACTGGCCAGTAAACAGAGAGCTTTGTCTTACAGCTCAGCTCCCTCTTCACCACAACAGACTGGCACAGAGTCCACAATACTGCAGACACTGCACCAGTCCGTTGGTCAATCTCATGCTCCATTCTTCCCTTAAGCCCCCAGTATAGCTCTGCGTACGGCCGTACGCCGCTCTACGCCGTCCGTACACAGAGGCAGATGCGTACCCCCGCAGGGCATGTACGTTTAAAGCTCAAATTTTACGACTGCGTACGCAAGCGCGGTGTCTCACAATAAACTTCCCGGCGCCGGATAGTTTTGTCTGCAACACCAATGTATTAAATTCCCCTTCTTCATCCCTGATCTGGTCTTTTCTTTTGTTTTT
>JARVGQ010000309.1:22780150-22792904 GCA_031762355.1 Hypsolebias martinsi | reverse complement strand
AAAAAAAAAAAAAAAAAAAAAAAAAAAAAAACTTCTGGTATCCTTCACCTGGCACTATACCTTCCCAACAACTTTAATTTAATCATCTTTTTTAACATATAAATTGTTTTAGGACTCTTTATGGTGATGTAAAGGCAACTCCACAATCCTGTTCCCTGAATTACAACTCAGCTCGTTCAGACTAGTTCTAAATGGAGGTTTTACAAACATTTACATTCCCTTAAGATTATAATGACTCTCTTTATTTGATTATTTCAATTTTTTTGAAAGCTAAATACAAATAGAAGGTGAATATTAATTTATTTGTCCAGTCTGTAGTTTTTCTGAGGCTTTTATCGTTTATATCAATATTGAATTACAGTATATCGTTATTGACTGAAATTAAGAAATATATTGTGATAAAAGTTCTGGCCATATCGTCCAGCTCTAACCGAACCCGTAGTTTTTTTTTTTTTTTTTTCCCAAGCCCTACCCAGACCCAACAGTTTACCGGTAATTAGATGGCCCAAACCCAAAAAAAAAATAATTTTTTTTTTAATTAAGCTATTTTACTGCTTTGGAAGCAAATCAGTTTGACATGATAGTTTTAAAAATATAAATAAAAGAAGATATAAGATTTATTTTTATTAAAGTAACCAAATGGACATAAACATACAAAATGAATAGCCTAAAAAAATAAACTCCAAAGATAGGATATTACACAGATGAACAAAAATATTTTTAGAGCGTCTATTTTAAATGAACGTGCTGCTCGCTTCGGCTTTTATGCTGCTACTTCCTTCACCGCAGATGACAGCAGGTGTAGAGACGCATACAGCCAATCAGCTGATTGATCCATCCATCCATTATCTTTACCTGATTCTTCCTTTTTGGGTAGCGGGGGTCACTGGTGCCCATGTCCAGCAGTCATTGCAGAAGGCGGGCTACACCCTGGACAAGTCGCAAGTCCATGTCAACCGGCGAGTCAGCGGGCGCGCGGCCGGTAACAGATTGTCCATCTGAGCTTAACGTGACTTTTTTAAACCTCTTTGAACCGGCCAGTCGGACCTGCCTCCTCCTCTACGAGCAGATTAACACAATTTTATATTGTGCATTTTTATCTAGTTTCCTTTGCGCTGTATGATTCGCAAAACCGCAGAAGCCTGAGCCTACGCGCGCAATTATTGTGCAATGCGCCAGCGATCTCGTCAGTCTGATTAACCGCTGCACTCCTGTCTTTCTTCATCCTCTCATTTTATTTGTGCTGTATGATTCATAAAACTGCATCAAAGCCCGAGACCGGCCCGGCCCGCACATTAATCACATTATAACGGCCCGGACCAGCTCTAATCCGGGTCGGTCCGGGCCGGGTTTCGAGTTAGAAATGACAACTCGACTGAGGGTTATCCCTAATGCATACTCCGAGCATCACAACAGATTTATGTATAAACCCTGACATGAAATGAGGCGAGTGACGTGCATTATTTCAAGAACAGTTATTCTTTGAGATATTCCACAGCCTCTTCCCGTTTAAAGAACAGAACAGTGTCATGTTGTCTTTGTTTTATCATATAATTACAGATGTGAAAACAAGCAGTCACGATGCTGTAAATGGTTGGTAATCTCATTTACTCCCAGAAGACGGTTTCAGGAAGATGCGTGAATGCAAACAGTCTTTTGTTCTGAGGTGAATGCCCCCATTTCCTCCTCCAGGTATGACTTTCACATGACACTGTGTGTTGATGGGTTTTTTTCCCTTTATCTCACACATCCAGACACCTCCAGGGATGATCCCAGCAGTGTTTTCAGACTGATTACATCCAATATTGATTGCAAGTGCAAACAACACAACAGTCCATCTCCAAACATCTCAAAACACATTTTTTCATCACACCTACTAAATATACACAGTGCAAGTTAAAATTACTGTAATAAATTCAGCTCAGTTTTATCTGCGATGCAAGTGAGGATGAAAAAAAAAAAAAAAAGAGGAGAGAATACAAGCCAGATGGTTGAGAGCAGAGGAGATGAGAGAGTGGGACACTCAGGTGCGAGGAAGGAAAAGAGACATCAAGATGTGATAATTTCGGCAGGCTGGCTGGGAAAACTCGGCACAGTGACAGAAATAAACACATATAGCTTTTTAAAGAAGACTGTTTGGAGGTTGGAGTATTTTTAGACGTGTTCTGGAGCCACAGCTCTGTGTGTTAATGTGTATGGAAGATGGAAGGAGAGGATTTCAGACTGGATTTAAGACTCCGAAGCTTAATGCATTATTAACATCTGAAAAGTAGAGAGGTCAAAAGATTAACATGTCACACGAGGAGCTGCACTAACAAAACAAAAAGTCTGTCCAAAAACGCTGAAGATAAGGAGTTTAATTAATTTAGCACACAATGCAGACAGGAAATTGTGTTCATTAATTTGATGAACAGCTCTTCACAAAAGACAGAAAACTGAATAGCAGATTTTTTCATGTGAGGTGCTTTGGAAAGCTGCTCTGCGCTTTTAATCGATTGTCATTTTGAAAAATACCAATCAGCCTGTTTGAAGTGTGCACCGTTCTTTATTTCACTTGCTTTGACTCAAAAGATACACAATAACAAACACTATTCCTAGATCATTTTGGAAATGCGCAACTATATATCACCCAAACCATCTAAAGCTGCATGTTTGCGTTTGCGCATGTGTCTGTGTTTATAAAATGATATATTTTTCTAAATTATAAAGAAAAAAATCAACCCTTACTAATGAAATAAAGAAAGGGAACAAAAGACAAGAAAATCACAGCGTGAGGAGGCCTGACTCCTGGCTAGTGGAGTTAGCAAGGTACTCAGAGAAAGAAACAACAATAAATCAAAAGGAGCTGAAAATGGAAGCAAAAAAAATAAATAAAATGGGTCACTCAGTTGCTCTTTAATAAGGTGCTGCACTCAGATATATTAACAAAATACAGACAAGACAATACTGTTTTCTGCAGCAGTTTGTAGCTTTCTTAGAAATCCTTTTAGGGTCTGACTAAATATTGATCTTTAAATCGCTTCAACTATGGGACTGGAAAGTCATCCAGTAGCAAGAGACTCAAATTACAGTCAGGAGCAACAATAAAACTGATAAAACCATCCTGTTGGTGCATTTATTTTTAGGCTACGAAATAAAATGACCAATATGTGAATCCTACAGAGGGTATATGATTATTTGGAGTGTGTTTTTTTTTAACAGCCTCCTTCCCTGAGACACAGCCACCCCTGGGAGGAAACATGTTATAACAGGCTTGATTACATTATTACCAGTAAGTTCTGGCTTTTGAGCAATCAGTAAAGGTATGTATCTCACTGGGCTGCAGCTGTTGGTGATTAGTTGGTGAATAGGGTGTCTCCAATGGATCTTGAACCTTTGCAGGAGTTCTCAATTTTCTTGTGTGAATTGCAGAAGTGTACAAGTTTATCTCTGGAGTTTTGAACATGTTCAGAGAAGGTGTGCAACTAATTATCTCTCAAAATAGTCACAGAGACATTAGGACATTCTTAATTTTTTTGCTGGGTCTCCAACCCTTCTCAAAAAGTATTTTGGTACCTACAATAACTAGGCCTGTTTCGATAAACAATAAATCAATCAATCATGATAAATGAAAATTATCAATCTAGTTTTCGTTTATCGGCTTTATCGTTTCTTTGTGTCTCTCTCTTTCTGAGGACACCGGATGACAAGAGGCTCAACTCCGGTGCTCTTCACTGACCCCCCCCCCTTTCTCCTTTTTCTTTAAAATCTGTTTTAACTGTCCAAAATTGCGTTTTTGGATCATTAAAAGTAGCTAAGCTGAGAAGCTACGAGCTAAGCTAACAGGCCGACCTCAGGAAAAATCCTCTGTCTTGTCGAAGCTTCCAAATTCACGGTTGAAACCCGTGCCTTTGTGTAAAAAGTTGTTTTTCTCAGCAAAAAGAAACTGAGAACTTGTTTACTGATTTTTTTTTTTTATTAAAACTTTTGTGTGAAAAATGCTATGCTAAAGAGCTCAAACCACACCAAGCATCCAGCATTTTGAAAACCAAAGAGAGATAGCCCATGTCATGTCAAGGGGCTGCCCTCCCATTTTTCTTAAAGAGACACGCTGCTTGCTCCCTTACTATCCATCCTTTGGTTCAAACAGACTTATACTGCAGTCCGATGGTCGAAAAAGTTACTACACTCAAAAAACAAGATAACCAATATTTTGTCTTACGTTTGACAATAATTACTAATTATTATCAAATTTCAAACAATATTATTGTTTATCGAATTACAGTAATTTCTGAGAAAATGAATTGCTCAGCAAAAATTGTTATCGTGATAGGCCTAATGATAACAGAAACCACAAATATCCAGGTCTAAAAACTGGGCAACAAAACAATATGCACAACCTTAAACACAAAAGCACGGGCCATGACACAAGACAGCAAGCCTCAAGTTTGAGAAACTGGCCACACAGCTTGACTCACTTGGCAGCTACTGTAACCCACCAAAACATTTTTTTCCAAAATTATCCACAACTTTAAATCACCAGCTACCCTCCAACTTTCCAAGCCCCGAAAGGTAACATGTTAATGATATATGTTACTACTCATTTGAAGCAGTGGAGGCTGGGGGCTGGATGCCCTACAGATTGTTTATCAGGTCTTGGGGGTTTGTATTGCAATCCATGAAAGAGAGGCTTTATTTGAGGTTTCCAAAGTTCAGCCCAGGTGAACTCTCTCTCCACAGAGAGTTTTCATCCCAGCTGCTCTGCTTACATGAAAATACAAATCTGTCCTACAAAGCATCAGTGTTCTGTAAAGCTTTTATGGACAGCAGGGATGTTGAAAAAAAAAAAAAATCACACAACCAGCCTAGTCCTTGGTGTTTGTGAGGCCTGTTGGTTAATGAGGAAGTGCTACAGCTATCTACAGCAGGTTGGCAACAATTGTTCTTAACTATTCTGCAGAACACCACATTAAAATATCCAAACTATCTCTTTAGGTCAGCTGATCTTTGTGAACTTTTCAGTTAACCAACTTCTTTCATACCAGTCACCAGTGAGTGAATGGCAGCCTCAGTAGGCTGTTACCACAACAACACACCTACGCTACAACCTGCCTTTGCCATGGCAACCCACCCACATGATGCTTGGGGCCTTGGAGAACAGTCAGGTGTTACTATAGCAACCGCACCCACCAACACCAACCCAGATAGGGAAATGAGTAAAGTCCCCTCTGCACAACCGGTGTGGGTGGGGGGATTGTTACCTCACGTGCCCTGGCCCACTTCTTCCAAAGACATGTTCCATTTTGACTTCATCCCAAGTCAGCTGTGCCAGTCACATCCTCCTCTATTGAAAAATGTCTAAGGAAAAAAAAAAGCTGAACCAATCGGACAACAGCAGCCAATCTCAGCCTCTCCAAGGGTCGAGCTGAGATTGTAAACACTGAGATCCTCCAACAGCCCTACTGACCTCAATCTGTGAGGGATTAAGACCAGCATGAGATGACATTCCCAGGCACCAACACTCAAGTTTGTCACTTGTGGGCACATAGGGCTGATTTATTTTATCTTTTATCTACTATATACTGTTGCAGCAAAGAAAACAATATTTAAAGAAAACATTGGATTTATTTAATATTTCATAGTTTTCAAATCTCTCTAAAAAAGTTGGGATTAAAACAAGTTTAATTCTAGAAGCTATTACAATTCTACAATAGTGCAATGCCAGTACTATATTTTTGTAGAAAATAATAGCTGAAACTGCTGAAACTGCAGCCACTATATGATCCCTCTGCAAAGACAGCTATTGAATGTGGCATTAAATTAACTTATAGACTTAAGACACTGGCTTATCTGAGGCTTTGATGCTATCAAAGATGAGTAAACTGTGCCAAAAACATTTCAACAATTCCAACTACATAGACACGTGCAAAATGTTAAATTACACATTTGTCATCTGTTTAAAAATTTGGCATATAACTTTAGAAAACAATGTTAGAGCAAAGTTCATGCTCAATAATCCAGGTAAAAAATAAATCCAAAAATGTTCAGTCAGGTCTTCTGGATGGTTTCTTTTGTTGCTGAGATGTTTTGTTCTTCATCCAAAGGACTTCATCAGTCAGAGGAGCCACAAACAAAATGAGTCCCACAAGCAGCACACTCCCATAGAGAGAGAGAGAAAAAAAAACATGAAAACCTCTTTGTTCGGAAAAAAGAAAGTCTAAAAAAAATAATAGACTTGGCAAGCATCTGGATGAAGATGCTTGTTGCTGTGTGGCCCAGCTTCCACCAATCAGATCAACAGAGAGGAACCAGAGTGAAAACCTAAACTTTTGTAGGAGATAGCTGGAGGAAAACAACGGCCTCCTTTAACTCAGCAAAGTTGTTTTCTGTCGTCTTTCAAAAAAGAAAAAAGCTTCAGTTCTGAAATAATTTGTGCTGCATCAACTGATCATTTATGTCCTTTTTTTGTTGTTGTTTTAAAACTCATCAGTGTATGACACTGACTGAAGGGAAATTACTCCAGTTCTGCCATGAAGCCATGTTTTATGCCCACATAGTCTCTTATTTTGCAAATTTCTAAAAAGGGTGAGGATTAAGTTAAGAATTTTAAAAGTCCACAATCATTAAAATTGTACGAGGACAAACAAAAACAATCCAAAGAAAATATTAGATCCGTTAGAAATCTGTTGATCTGTGCTGACCGGTGTTGTTTTAAGTTTAGTTTTCCCCATCGAGCTCTGTTCCCCCACGTTTGCTTGAATTTCCTCTTAACCTCTGCTGGTTTTTAAGAAACAAAATTAAAGTAAAATGCTCAAAGAAAAGAGCCTGATCTTCTTCTGCCCGTTAAAGCAGGAGAAACATATCCTGATGGCTGAACATCCTGAGAGGGGAAACAGATCTCAGTGAGGGAACATATCCTGACACAACACCGATGTGTGTATCTGTGTATTAATTATTTATTTATTTATTTATTTATTTATTTATTTATTTATTTATTTATTTATTTATTTATTTATTTCATTTCAAATTTGAAACACACAAACAGAGTATATACAAAATGAATAGAGAAGTAAAAGAAAAACAAATTTAAAAATGAAAGGAGGCAGAAGAAGAAAACATTCTTATGATATCTGCCCCATTTTGAAAACAAAATTTTGATTTAAACAATCAATTCAAGCAAAGATTTACCCATGAACCATATTTATAACGCTTAATAATATAACTGATTTATACAGATTTTGTATAGCATTTACACATAACTTTTCAACAATCTATTCTTGATCATTTTTTTAAATACAAAAATTGATTGAACAACTTTAACAACATCTTCCAAGCCATTCCATATACCAATTCCATGTATTAAAGTAAAATGAACCCTCAAAGCAGTTCTATGTAGTGGTTTAACAAAAATGTCTGTTCCCTTTAAATTATAACAACTTTTCCTTTTTTTAAAAAGTGTGTGAATATTTGAAGGTAGAGTGCTATTATGTGCTTTATACATTAGTAAAAAATATATATATATATATTCCACCAAATCATAAAATCCTAACAGCTTAAATTTATAAAAAAAATACTCTAGATGGATGATAATAATGCGTTCTTGCCATAATTCTTAATGCTCGTTTCTGTAAAACAAAAATGGGTTTTGTTGTGGTTTTGCACGCTGTACCCCAGATTTCAACACAATAAATTAAATGTGGTACTATAATTGTATTATACAGCAAATACAAAGCATTGTCATTAAATAGGTCCTTTACCATATATAATACTGCAATGGATTTGGATATTTTGATTTTAACAGAATGTATGTGTTGCTTCCATGACAGTCAATCATCATTAATTACACCCAGGAACTTCATTTCTTTCACTCTGCATATTTCAACACCATCTATTCTGAAGGGAACTGTAGTACCGGTAGTTATTATTTTATTGTTAAAAACTCATATAATTAGTTTTTTTTTATATTTAGTGATAACTTATTTATATTAAACCAAGTTTGTATGTTAACAAATTCCTTCATCATCAATTCCAACATCTGCTGTATAATGTTAAATACTAAATGCATAACATTTATATCAGACGAATTCTAGTTATAATATATATACGATAACCAAAAATAGTTCAAGTTATGGAAAAAGCACAGGCTTTGTTAAAAGAGTTATTGGCAATGTTATATTCTCATTATTACATTTCAATTTTTTTATTTGTTTCTCTCCATTTCTGAAGGCAAAGTCATGTGATTGGATTCCATAAAATAAGATTTTTCAGCACAATTTGCTGCAGTTTTTAACAACAGAATCTTTACAATGTGCTGAATATTCAGGCTCTTTATTTATAAATACGTAAGAGAAGCTCCATTTTTTTATGACTTTGTCATCCTGGAGTTGGCACTTTAAACTTATATGTTGTTCTTTAACGTGCAAGTCTTTGTTTACATTTTATATTATACCATTATTATGTAGATGTAGGTAATGTATGTAGGTGTTTAGTTGTATACATGTTTGGTATATGGGTAAATATGGATATACTGTATATATATTTATAGCAAGTTACCGCAAAGCCATGAATGTTTAAGTTCTTGGGAATGTATTTTGTTGCAATGTTTTATCATGTTCTTTGCAGGTTTAGGGACAGTGATCGGGTGGTTTGCCTTGTGCTTTCTTCGTGTATATATATATTTTCTTATGTTTAGTGGTCTTTTTTTCTGTCTTTCCTTTCTTCCTATCCTAAAAAAAAATATATATATATAATACTGGTGTGAAGAGGATGGCTGTAAGGTGAGAAGGGAGGCCATCGAAAATGAAAAAAAAAAATATATATATATATATATTATACCATTGTACCATTATATCAGAACTCCTACAGTGCCTCTGGAGTGTCCTTGGGCATGCTCACCGCCCTTGTCATCTCCCCTCCCCTGCAGAATATCTGCGTCACTATGTGCCTATGTGGGGGGTGTTTTATTGAATTTCAGGCTATCTTTCCTCGGCCAAGGAGTGAGACTGTTTGGGAGGTTTTTATTTATTTATTTATTTATTTATTTATTTATTTATTTATTTATTTATTTGCTTTCAAATCCTATACATGTTGTCACTTTTGTTACTTTTTAATCTGTCTAAACAGGTCTTACTTATGAATGAATCCTCGAGGCTCAGTGTGATTTATCTGTAAAAATAAAGATTGAATTAAAAAAAAAGATTTTGTAACATGTTGCAAATGCCTGAGTTGACTGGTAAAAATAATTAAACTAAAATAATTGGAGAAATAAAATATCAGTTTAGAATAAATGAAAATTTAGTTGATAAATGTCAAAATAAAAACTCATTAGTGGTTAAAAAAAAGAAAAAAAACTTTACACTGCAATATATATTTTTTAATTTTCCTTATCAACCTTGGCAAAGATAAACAGAGAGGCTGATGAGAAAATATCTAATTTATTATACATGTGATCTTTTAAACATCTTCGCATGTAAAATCACATTTAGGCACAATATAGCAGCAGGAATTTGTGTTTGCGTTTTTGCAAAGCTTTTTTCAGATATTTAAAGATTTGAGGTATTTTACGTGTGCGTGTGTGGAGATAATGGTTGTTCCGTGCACATGAGGTGAAGCATGTCTGACAGGTGCCGTCAATCCTCTGCAAGTCTTTAAAACTGCCATCCTGCTCTACTTCATCTGCAGCTTGTGCTTTCATCTCGCTCTCTTCCTGATCTCCTCCTCCTCTTTCGACCGTCTGAAGTGATTGACGGTTGTCGCCCCTCTGGCTGGCCTTTTAAGTCCAATCACACGGGGATAGAAGTGTGAGGAGCACAAGGACACAACGGTGAGAGAGACGATGGCACGAGGAGCAGAAGACGATCGTTTAAGAAGTCTCATCTGTACACTCCTCATGCATGCAGTGTTTTTAGCATCTCTCTCTACTGGGAAGGTAAAAAGCACAAAGAAATCAACACAAAGTTTAAATGCTGTTTTAATAAATACGTTTTTTAATATATATATTTCCAAGTTTTTGTTGAACGAGTATTTAACGATGAGTGAAGGTTTATTGTCATGATCATATCACGAGGAAGGATCATTTTTGGAGGAACGGCTGGGAGTTATGCTGTTCTTTGGCTCTACTACAAATGTTCAGCGTTAATGACACCAAGTCACTAAAACACACCTGTTTGCTGTTAATTCAATAATGAAAAAAACTAACATTCCTTGAAGGAATTCATATTGCCTGCTGACTTGCATGCTAAAATTTAAAACAAAGACACTACGTGCATTAAAACTGAGTGTGTGATTAGGAAGACTTTCAGCTACCACGACACCAAACTGATTAGCTGGGGCAGCCATCTGCAATCAAGGCACATTCAACAATTACATTCAGAGAGATTTAACAAAAATCCTTTCACTGGTTCATTAGATCAATGCCAAACACACACAAACACTACCAGTTACTATATCACCCATTGCTCATGGCAGCGGGCAATAACCAAGTTATGATTTAGTGAAAGCTTTAAAAAGATTTAGGGCTTCACTTTCTGTGCAGGAACATCATCATGGTCACAATGTGCTGGGAATAAAAAGAATAGTGCTGTAAGATTAAGATTTGAGCCTGGTGCTGATATTTGTTACAACCAGCCCTGCTGACGAGCGCTGCAGATGTTCGGCCGCAGCTCAAGTGGTTCCCATGCACTTCTTGGTGGAGGACAGTCTTGAGCGTCTGTGTTTGAGTGTGTTGCTGCAAAGCAAATGGTCGTTTGGCAAACCCTGCAGGGTAATTACTGTTAATTACTCAGTAAAACTAAGAGCACTGCTGAGAGGCAAACAGAGCGAGTGGGCGATCCTCGGCTCCACTTCACGAGAGTTCGTCCTCGCCGCTGAGCTGACGCCACGTGCTGACCCAGAATCCCTTCGACATACATAGGCGTACCGAGGTCAGGAAGAAAAACAAAGAGAAACATGTATGATAAATCTGCCTACACCTGACTTTTACCATACAATATCAGACTCATTCACATCCTCCGTGCCTTTGTTCTTCACTGCAAGAGCTGTTGATGAGTCACGATGAGGGTTGGAGTGATTCAACAGGGATTATTGAGAGAGATGAGGGTGAAGTAGGAGGAATGAAGACAAAGAGGAAGAAAATAAAAAGGACAAAGAAGGTTGGTTGTTACATCCCACTACTACTCTGACTTCAGAGAAGGGACTGGATAAATACTATTTATTACCCGCTGCCAAAGACGAAGGCGGCGTGATCATGATTTTGCCAATGCTTGTGCATGTTTGTCCGCCATGTTACAAAAATATCTCATGAACCAGTGGATGGATTTGCATAAAACTCTCAGGATAGTAATCATTGGATGAGTTTCTACAACTGATTTAACTTTTGGAGACAATCCCATTCAAGATAGCTGCTGCAGTTAAGTAAATGTAGCAAACAAACAAACAAACAAAAAAAAAATGCCCGTATCTCAGCCAATTTTACAGATATAGAGCTCCAATTTGGATTGGTAAAAGCTGAGATTGCCAACTTAGATCTAATTACTAACAGATCTTATGTTTTAAAACTTTTCCATTATTTGTGGAATCAATTATCTGTTTGTTCGCAAACAATCTTTTGAACTACTATACCGATTTTATTGAAAGCAACTCTCAGAATGTAATCATCTACAACTGACAAAATGTTTGCATCTGTCCAGTTCAAGATGGCTGCCCCAGCTAATCAACATTAGCCAAGACAAAATGGTTATAAATCCATCAGTTTTTTTTTTTTAGATAATGACCTAAAACTAAATTATCTAGAAGCTGAGACATGCCGCTTTGCCATTAGTAAGTGCGGCTCCGCTCGGTTCTCCTCGGTTCTTCATGTGATTTGCCACTAACTTTGAGGCTGATCTGTTTCCCCGCTCTGTGGGTGGGATCGTCAATGCAAACTGGGTGGGATCGTAACTGGTCTTTTTTTTTTTTTGTACACGCCACTCCACCCTTTGTGGTTCTTGATCAACCTGACATGAGCTCAAACCCAGGAACAGCTGCAGTGAAAGCTGCTGAGTCCAACAGTGGAGATATTCTGTTTTAAATCCATTTGGAGACCAGAACAGAAAACTGAGAAGAACAGAGGAAAGTCAAAGCACAGGAAATTTCTGCCATCATGGTAGGACCTTGTTCAAAAAAAAAAAAAAAAAAATCCATGGCTTGTGTGTATGTGGCTGTGATGGTTTCAATAGTTGGAGCAGGGGTCTTGTACCTGTTTCTGGGTTTGATCCCCACTTGAATCTTCTATC
Organism: Hypsolebias martinsi; assembly: GCA_031762355.1. NCBI lineage: Eukaryota > Metazoa > Chordata > Actinopteri > Cyprinodontiformes > Rivulidae > Hypsolebias > Hypsolebias martinsi. Next base: position 22,780,653 of record JARVGQ010000309.1, on the reverse strand, counting down.
CAATATAGTGATGATACATTATATCATCACTTTTCACTTTACTATTTTAGAGTTATTTCATTGAACTTTTTTCTCCCATTTAACTTTGTAAATCTGGAGTAATATTTCAGAATTATTACTTCAAATTAAATTAGAAATTGAATTCAGAAAGCTGCATGCCTGTTGGCTCGGGGTGGGAGGCGTCTGTTTCTCTAATTTATGAAGCCGAGACACGTTTTTCACGCAACATAACCTCGACCAGCGGTTTATAGACACATACACACAGACAAAAACAACAACAATAAATTACATATTAAGCAACATATATCTGCTTTTTTCACCAGAAATGTAACATATTTTGTAAAAATTTTCTAGAAATCCAGGTACTGAAGACTAATATTTTTGCAGGAGCTGCCACTGCAATCGTGTCTGTTTGTCTGTTAGCAAATTACCTCATGAACTATTTGGGGGAGGGTGATTTTAAAGAATTAAAAAAAAAAAAGTTATTATTGGATGGACATCCA
>JARVGQ010000309.1:22579289-22592243 GCA_031762355.1 Hypsolebias martinsi | reverse complement strand
CCGGTCCACAGCGTTGTTTCCCTTCATCCATCCATCCCTCCGCAAAACCGCTGTTCAGCTCCAGCTCATGTCTCCGCGTGCACACGGACACCATTACCTGTGGAAGCCAGAGCGGAGCTACAACACTGCCGGAAACTGGCGGAAACTATCGGAAACTCACTAAATCGGCATAAAAACAAACAAACAAAAAAAATAATAATAATACTAATAATACGTTATTTATAAAGCCATTTAAAACAAACACAGCTGCAACAATGTGCTGTACAAATGAAAAAAGTACATAAAAAATTCAATTTCATATTTTTATTAATTATTAATTATGATGCGTTCGTATGTCACTTGAGGACTACCTGTATTTGCTCAGCGTCTGTAAAACTGCCCGAGTTATTGTTATGTTTGTGTGTTTGCTAAGATTGCTTTGCTGTGGTGGCCATCTTGTATCCGACTAACTCCAAACAATCAGCAGTTGTAGGCGTTCATCCAGTGATTACAAAATATGTTCAGTGAGACAAGAGATTTTTAAATAAACATGCTTAGATGCAGACAAACACATGGTTGCTTTGTCTTTGGCTGAGGGCTTTTTCTCAGAGAGAAAATGTTGGATTTTGAAACTATATCAATCAAAGCCAGCTGTTCAGAGCAGGACAAAAATCTCAAAGACGAATTGATTTGTGAGACAAGTCCCAAACACACCTCTACTCAAATCTTGCCTGAGAGGATGTGGCTTTTCTCTGCAAAATAATTCATAGTTCATGCGACACCCGAGCAGAAGAATCACCACACTGATGCTCAACATCTGATTATGTTATCATTTGAAAGAGCTAAGATGAATTATGGTCTTCCTTTAGTCTCACTGTGTATGCAGGAGGCAAAGAAGAAGCAGAATATGAGGCAATCTTCACTCCGAGGGGAGCAGCTGGATTTAAGATCGGTTGGGGCTTTAAAGAGCTTTAACGGCCAGTCGAGGGGGCTGATCTAAGGTCAGAATAATCTGAATGAAGGAGGAACTATCATGGGCGACACAGGACAGAATCACTGACCCCAGACGTCCCCCATCACAGAATGCTAGATGAAAAGCAAGAATGAAACAGACGAGGAGAAGACACTGACGGGGGGTGAGAAAGAGTGTCCCTCTGTACTCCCAACGATGGTAATGAGGGTTAATTCACTGGTTAAGGATTAACAAGGTGCAAGAATATGATGGGTGAGAAGTTGGCTTCTTGAATATAGGATTAAATCAACCCATTATATGTAATCTCAGCTCCGGAGCCCTGTAGAGCAGTAATTATCTGGTGCCTTCAGGGTCTCAAGTTAAATTCTGAATTTGTGGTGCTCAGAAGGCAAAAAAATGCCATGTGGCGTGAGGGGTGGGGGACACCATGGACATGCTGCCACTTACCCCCCCAAAAAATCCCTTTTTCACATATTCTGTGTTTTCAGCTTCATCTTTGATTGTGTAAAATGTTTTATCTACTTTCAAAAAATCCATAAAAGAAACAACTGTCCTTTACTGTAATGCAAGATACATCATTACCATGCTTTATTATTTGTATCTTTAGAAAATAACTAAGGAGAGAATATCCGATTTAATCTGGTGTTTCTAAAAAAAATCTATAAAATCTTAAATTGTCATGTAGACATGCCCAATTTCCTAAGAGCTAAAAGCAAAAAAAAAACAAAAAACAAAAAACAAAAAAAACAAATTAGTGTCAATGCATGCATATGGCTTCAGCTTAATGCAATACTTCAATATTACCAAATCTTCAAATTGTCATGTAAAAAATTTAACATGAAAACACCAGAAATGTATGTCAGAAATACCAAAGCAAACAAGAAAAAACATATGCTTCTTTTAAAAAAAAAAAGTAAAACATTAAAAAAGCAACACGTTTGAAGTTGTTTTACAAACAAAAAATAAATAAAATAAGAACTAAATCTGCATATTCAGTTATTACTGGGTTTGATTTCAGCGTGGGAAATAAAATGAACTTGATCTCCAAGGCAAGCCCCAGCTAACTAATGATGGCTCGAGCTAAGCTAATATTTCATCATCAGCCAGGCCGTGTGCGAGGGATCCTGAAGCTATTAGCAGATTAATGGCTAAATGCTTCGGCACTGCTAAAGAGGATACAGCCACTGACACACTTGGCATCTGTTAGCTCGTTTAGCATGGACATAAATGAGTGTGTGAAATGAAGACACGAGAGAGATGGGCACATCAGTGACCCCAACTTATTATATAGTTGCACATATAAAGCCACACACACATGCAGAGCGTAGACGTGGTGACCCCTACACATCTGATGAGATAGGAGCTGATATGTGAGGTAGAGAAAGCCGCATTTGTAAAAAGCGATAGCCAATTACAGCAGTGCGAACTGGGGGATAATAGCCTGCCTGTCAGGGTGTGGGTGTATGTGTGTGTGTGTGTGTGTGTGTGTGGGATGCCTAAGCACGTAGTACCCACGGGTGAATACTGGATTCCTATTCTCATCTATTTGCCCTATATCTCCATTCCTTAGATATTAATTTCACAGCAGAGCTGCAGCATGGGGACTCGGTCGTTAGTGGGATCCATCAGGGGTGCATCCACATCTGGCATTACCAAAAAAAAAAAAAAAAAAAAAGACAAAAGAATGAGCTGTGTCTACAAAAATGGGAGACATATTTCTGTAAGATTTTAACATGATGCAATATTGAAGAGGCAACACTGCTGCATGTTGAAGATAAGGCACAATTTTGGTTGAAGCAGAACAACGGCTGGTGAAATTTAAACAGCCTGTTCCCAAGCACCAGAAGAATCATGTTCACTGAAAATGTATAACGTACATGCCTCTGAGCTGTGGGAGCCCTTCAGCACAGCGTAGACACTGAAAAAGAAAAACCTAACAGACAGAAGGGAACAGGGCAACAATAAAGACACTGCAGAGAGCTCAAACATCAGAGCTTGTCCTGTACTTTCCACAGACACATGATCTCCTCAAGGACTTGGCCCTGTCAGCCGCAGCAGCCAGCCATCTGAAACAGACGAATGATAGACTATCAGAGGAAGGGAAACTGTTCGAGGGAATTGTGTGGATTTAGTGGTCTAGTGCTGACACATGGCTTTGAGCGTGGTAGAAAAGCACTTTAACTCTCGAGTGCTTTTATCACGTGTACACACTCCATAAAACTTGGGTCTGTGTGGTGATGGTTTAGAAGTATAAAACGCACACACTAACAGTCAGCCACACACGGATAGAGGGTTCATAACGGTGTAATCGAAAGGTGTTAAAGTCAAGCTCCAAAATACACTATGTTCTGTAACCATGCAGCATTTTGTAAAAGTGTTTCATGATTTAGCTTTTTTTTGTATCAAAAACATCCATTTGAAAGCAGATCAGGATTTCATACAAAGTTAAATTGCATTTCCTGCAAAAATGCAGTGTGAATGCTTGTTGCAGAAGAACTTGCTGAAAAACAGCTGAAATTAGCTAAAACATGCTGAAATGTAACTGAAATGGAAGAACAAACCTAAATTAGCAGAAAAAAGCAGAAGGAACATATATTTGCTGAATTAGGTTTACATAAGCAGAAATTAGCACAGAATTTAGGAAATTGGTTAAAAAAGCTGAAATTAGCAAAAAAAAAAAAAAAAAAAATTAAAAAATGGAAAAGGGCAGAATGAAGCTTAAACTACCAGAAGGAAGTGGAAGGAGCTGAAATGAGCTAAAAATGTGGAATAAGCTGAAAAAGATAAATTTAGCACAAACAGCTAAATAGTAGCCAAAATAGCAGAAAAAAACTGAAAGGAGCCAAACAAGCTGAAATTAGCAAAAATAAGTTAATTAGGCTAAAAGTAGCAGATATTACCATGAAAAACTTGAATTTATTTGAAAACAGCTGAAATTACCTAAAAATTTCTAGAAGTAGCTGAAAATGTAGAACAAGTCTAAATTAGCAGAAGAAAGTAGAAAAAACACATTTGCCCAATTAGGCTGAAAGAATCAGGATGAGCAGATAAAAGATGAAATTATCTGGAAAAAGCTGAAATTAGCATAAAAACACATGAAAAATAGCTAAAACAGAAGCTGAAATTACAAGAACGTGTAGTGTACATTTTTGCTTAATTAAGTTGGAAAAAGTTTAAATGAGTGCAACAAATGTGGAATTAGTTGAAAAAGCTCAAATTAGCATATAGTAGCTGAAATTACAGAAAAAGCTGAAACTTGCGGAAATCAGCTGAAATGAGCATAACAAGCTGAAACGAGCAGAAACAAGCTAGAAGAAAGCTTAGCAGTACAAGCTTGTAAACAGACCTAAAAATCTGATGGATTTAAAATGAGCTGTTCATTTTTTTATGAGGGGAAAAAATGGTAGAAAAGGCTAACTATTTCAAAAAGCTAAAGTTGCACTAATACCAAATATCAGAGCAAACAATCTGAACATTTTGATGTATGGTTTGTTGAAATAGCCCAAAAACTGTGGAACAAGAAAGATGCCGAAAAATGCAGGAAAGAAAAATGGATCACAATACAGGTAGTCCTCGACTTACGAACGGGTTCCGTACCTACAAACCGTTTGTAACTCGATTTTAACGTAAGTCGGAACTCATTATACTGCACCGCAAACCCGTTCGTAAGTCCAGATTTTTGCCGTAAGTTGAGGAAATGCATATAAAATGTATGTTAACGCTGCGCCGCACACCCGTTCTTAAGTCCGAGCTGCCGTAAGTCGAGGACTACCTGTATTTATTTTCTTATTTTGTGTCATTAAGATACCCCTGTTTTTCATGAGACCGTCTTTAGGTAAATGACTGACAGATGGAGGAGAATAAAATGTTTCTACAGAAATTTGAAGTTTATATGAGAGCAAAAATACATGTAATTATAAATAAATCATATTTGAAGATGCAATAAAATGGTTCAGGAATCTGCAGGTTTTTTTTTTTTTTAAGTTATTTTAACTAGTTTTAAAAGTAGTTCTATAATTTCAACTTTTTCTTCTTTTTTTTTTAACAAAGCAAAATAAGATCACAAAAAAATGTTACAACTCCACTGGTACTTATAATGGTAAATTAACTTTGCTGGTTTGGACATTTTACAGATCCGTTTAAAAAGGAACCGAAGCAGAGCCGGCGTTCATCTGCAGGTGAGCTTCTCATTAGATATGTTTCTGCACCAGTTCATTAAATACATATTAAATGGTAAAACTGGTAAATGGACTGTACTTCTTTAGTGCTTTTCTTGCCATCCAGGCTTCTCAGAGTGCTTTGCAGCACAATCTTCTCTCACTTACCAATCCACACATGTTCATACATCACTCTACTACACCTCTACAAAGCTAATGTGCATAAATCCTTCAATTTCATTCTAACACTTCATCCATCCATTATCTTTATCCACTTCTTCTTTTTTGGGTCGTGGGAGTCACTGGTACCCATGTCCAGCCATCACTGCGAGGGATGGGGGACATCCTGGACATATCTCCAGTCCATCACAGGGACACATAGAGACAAATGGGACAACTATTCACTCTCTCACTCACCAAGGGACAATTTAGAGTTACTAATCAGCCTAACATGCATGTTTTTGGTCTGTGGGAGGAAACTGGAGTACCTGGAGAAAACCCACATGCACAGAGAGAACGTGCAAACTCCACCCAGAAAGGCCCCTGGTCAGGATTTGACCTGGCAACCTTCTCACTGAGAGGCAGCAGCTCCACCAACTGAGCCATCCTGCTCGGTTTCATTAAACTGTCACAATTTCATTCAAACTGTTTGTGATATTTTACAGTTAATTCTTTACTATTTATGTTCAGAGAACAAATACCAGGGCCTGAACAAGTCATCCTCTTCTGCACCTGCAAAATCTCCTCGATCACAGGATCTTTCTACAGACGACCAAACTCAAGCTGATGTAAACAAGCATGAAAACACTTGTGAAGGAAGCTCTGAGCCTAATCCTGCAGACTCTGTGAAAACTGGTAATGCTGCATTGAATAAACAAGGTGAGTAAACACTGTTGGATTTTTTTTTTTTACAGGTTTTAAATGTGTGCTGTTTCAACTAGATTTCCAATTAATTTAAGATATTTGTCATATAGTATATTAAAATGTACACCTTGGCACTTAAATAGATTATTCACACAACAGAGGAGGTGTTTTTTGTAACATTGTGGGACATACATGTAACTCTTCAGCTTTTTCACCATTTCTTCAAACAAATAACGGCTGAGTTGACTGCTGTACTACATAACTATGATAGGACAGTATTAGGCTGATTAATCTGAATTATTTACCTTTTTTTGAAAAATGTGTTTTTGTGCCACAATAATGGCAAAATGTCCTCTGACTCTCGCTCAAGATGGATGCCTCTGCTCCCCTCCCCCTGTTCTCCTCTTTCTCCTGCTTTTTCTCTCTGTGTGTCTTGGAGCTCCTGATACACTTCTCCCAAACTTTAAAAAAATACTATTAAGGCTCTGGTGAGCTGGACTTTCAACACAATCGGCAAAATCTTTTCAACAAAACGACAGGGTCCTGGAGAACCCTGTTGTCTGGCTGAGACTCATGCTGCGGGGTACATCAGAGATCTGGCAGCTGATGTGTCTTTCAGTTCTGTCTCAGGAGGATGCCAAAGATGTTTATATATTTGGACTTATGATAGCAGGGTTTCTGCTCTTTGGCATTGGTGAGTCTCTGTTATATAATTTTTTTGAAGAAGACATCAGCTGCAGTTTCGGCCATGGCAAAGCTTCCGAGTCTGTGTGAAGGTTTGGTTTGTGCTATGAGGACTCAAAATCAGCTGATTTATGAATTAAACCGTAAGATGGATTCAATTTATGAGAATCACAGGCCACCTGCGGCTTCTAGGACTTGCCAGCATGTTGGGATCGACATAGAAGAAGACTCATAGCACGGATCAGTAGAGTGGAATACCAATAAATCTGGCCATTTTGGATCGGGAAAGTTTCAGCAGGACTCAAGGCTGACGAGAGAAAAAAAAGTCTGCCTGAAGAAAATAAAAAATTATGGCTTATCTGAATCTGAATCCCCGTTTGGCCTTGGATACGAGTCGACTAACAAATTTCTTCTGGGTCATGGGTAACTAGCATAAAAGCTTTATCTATCTTTATCTGTCTGCTGGGTCTGGGTGGACGGATTGGCATCTGTAGCCAGTTTCTTCAGCTCTGCTGTAGGACGGACTGCTGCAGATCCTTCCTGCCCACAGCCATCAGCATCTACAAAGTATAACATCTCTAATGAAACCAGGATGATGAGCTACAACAACAGTTAATTTCCCTTTGGGATTAATAAAGTATTTGAATAGAATTGAATTGAATTGAGAACTTCTGTGCAGGCTAATCAGAACTGCCGGCTGAACATCAACATCATCAGGACTGTGGCATATCTGAAAGTGCTCATGGACAAATCTCACCATCTTTATGTCAAATGCATATGTAATCATGTTTATAAATGTGCTTGCTGGTAGAGTTTATTTGATGTCTCAAATCGTGCCCTGATAGGACAAGATGTGAAAAAATATTTTTTTGTAATATCACTATCCATCATTATGGCTTTCTTAACTTTTACTATCTAAAAGTATTCTGATAAAGAATAAGGGGCTGCGCTATTATAGCAGCAGCAACGTGCACTACGCCCATCTTTTGGATCAGTGTACGAACATAATTTCACTGTATCCCTGTACAATGATAATAAAGTTTATTCTGATTCTGAAAATCTAAAATTGAATCAAACTGATAGAAAAAAACGAGCCTTTTCCATCCATCCATCCATTTTCTTCCACTTCTCTGGGGTCGGGTTGTGGGGGTAGCAGCCTAAGTTAGGAGGTCCCAGACTTCCCTCTCCCCAGCCACTTGGGCCAGCTCCACCGGGAGAATCCCAAGGCGTTCCCAGGCCAGCCAAGAAACATATTCCCTCCAGCGTGTCCAGGGTCTTCCTCTGGTTCTCCTCCCGGTGGGACATGTCTGGAACACTTCACCAGGGAGGCGTTCAGGAGGCATCCTAAGCAGAAGCCTGAGCCACCTCAACTGGCTCCTCTCAATGTGGCGAAGCAGCAGCTCTACTCTGAGTCCCTCCCAGATGACCGAGCTTCTCACCCTATTTCCCAGGGAGAGCCCAGACGCCCTGCTGAGAAAACTAATTTCGGCCGCTTGTATCCGTGATCTCGTTCTTTCGGTCACAACCCAATGCTCAGAGGGTAGGAACAAAGATCAACTGGTAAATCGAGAACTTCGTCTTTTGACTCAGCTCTCTCTTCACCATGACAGACCAGTACAGCGCCCGCTTCACTGCAGATGCTGCACCAATCTACCTATTGAGCTCTTGCTCCATTTTTACCTCATTCGTGAACAAGACCCCAAGATACTTAAATTCCTCAACTTGGGGCAGGACCTCCTCCCCGACTCAGAAAAGGCACTCTACCTTTTTCTGGCTCAAGACCATGACATCAGATTTGGAGGCACTGATCCTCATCCTGGTCACTTCACGCTTGGCTGCAAACTGCTCCAGCGAAAGCTGTAGATCATGACCTTATGAAGCCAACAGGACCACATCATTTACAAAGAGCAGAGATAGAATCCTGAGGACACTGAACTGGACTCCCTACGCCCCATGGCTGCACCTAGAAATTCTGTCCATAAAAGTTATGAACAGGATCGGTGACAATGGGCAACCTTGGTGGAATCCAGCTCTTACCGGGAAAAAGCCTGACTTACTACCGGCTATGCGAACCAATCTCTGACACAGGTCATGCAGGGACCTAACAGCCTTTATCAAAGTGTCAGGTCTCCCCCTCCCCCACACACATATGGTTCCCCGAGGGGCGCGGTCAAATGCCTTCTCCAAGTCCACAAAACGCATGTAGACTAGTTTGGCAAACTCCCACGCACCCTCCAGGACCTTGCTGAGGGTGTAAAACTGGTCCAGTGTTCCACGACAGGATGGAAACCACACTGCTCTTCCTGAATTTGAGGTCCGACTATCTGCTGGACACTCTTCTCCAGAATCCCTGAGTAGACCTTACCATGGAGGCTTAAGAGCATGATCCCCCTGTAGTTGGAATTACAAGCTTTTATAAGTGGGGATTTAGAAACCTGTTGCATTCCCCTTCCTGCCTCCAAATTGAGAGAGTAAACTCCAAAATATTCTTGCAGTCAATGTGTGGAAAAAGTCTCTAACTGATCCGTTTGCCCTACTGTTACCTTTTCAAAGCAACTGGGTATTTTCCTGTCAGGAACTAGACATTCTGCTCGTCGTGACAGCCTGTTAACAGGCTTTTTGTTTTTATCATTACAAGAAAGCCTATGGCCACTTGTGACATGCTTGGACTGAATTTAAGAAAAATCTGAAAAAGCTTGTTTGACTAGTTTAGGTGCAACAGCATGCTGTTACATGATCCAGATGAGATGGAAAAAGTCTGTTAAGTGCAGTATGTTGTTTTAATCAAAAGCAAAAAGAAATAAATAGAAGGGGGAAAAAACAGTTATCTGTTTGCAGATAGTTTAAGCTGCAAAGATGTATTTTAGTTTTGTGAAATTCCACAAGACCGACCTGCACATGTCCAGGAAACAAACTAACGTTCTTCTGCATGTTTGATGCACTTTTTTTTCTCACAAAGACGATAATTCAAAGCTTGTTTTTTGATTTTTTTTTTCCATGAGCAAATCTAATTTCGACAGCCTCTGAGCAGTTGAAAACCTTGTTCACCTGCAGTGATTTTTGATGCTGTCCTTAAGGGGCTCAAGGAGATGGACAAGAAATACTTGTTATTTTCTATACTTATGGTTGTGCACAAGCATATAAAGAAAAAGTAAGGTGGTTTTACCAAAAGCCTGTTTAAAAATACAACGATAAAAGGAAGTTAAACTATACATGCTTCAGCCAAATTATAATGAATTCAGATCTCTGACAGCAGTGGAAAATATAATTTTAATTAAAATAGGTTTTTAACAAGATGACACATTTGCAGATTTAATATTACAAATTTAAAGTCTTGCATTTTTCTAAACATTAGTAGCTTATACTGTATTTGATATTTTGAATGTTAATCTTATGTATTACAGAATAGATTAACAAATAAAACATCCCAAGTAATGTTAAATCAAAGCCATTCAATTATTTATTTTAATTTAACAACTCCTATATTGATATGTAATATTTAGAAAATATAAATATATAGATATGATCATTGTTATGTACTTGAATAGCAATAACTAAATAACTGTTTTGCAAGTGTAAAGCTAGAAGAAAAAGTTTTTGTTTTTGTTGTTTTATAAGAGACTGAAATAATTAAAACATACATTAATAGAAATTAAATTATTACATATAAACAAATACAGTATTTACAAAATAAAGGTACTTTTTCAACAGTTAAAATTTCAGTGCCTTAGAATACATTTATATTTAGTCCTATGAAATTGTGATTGCAGCTTTGTTGTACTACAATTTTCTTATTTCCTGTTTTAGGTTCAGAGTTGGACCCAATTACTTCATCTTCTAATGCACCTGATAAGCCTCCTCGTTCTCCTGATCTTCCTACAAATAACAAAGACCCTGCTGTTGAAGACAAGAGTAGAAAACCTGTGGAAACCAGTAAGATGGAGAATGGTCCTGCAGACTCTCCAAAGTCAACAATTTTGTTTCCCAGTGAGCTGGATGACCACATTGAGTGGTCACTGAAACTGAAACACAATCATCCACTAATACTAAATACCCTGGTTTGAATACTAACCTGTACTAACTAGATTTCAAAATCCATTCATCCAATATCTTTATCCGCTTCTTTTCGGGTCGCGGGGGTCGTCAATCCAACCATCCAACCGTTATCTTCATATTGATCTGAAATTGGGTCACAGGGGCAGCAGTTTGAGGAGGGAGGTCCAGACGTCTCTTTCCACAGCCAACTCTTCCAGTTCTTCTGGGAATACTCCAAGGCATTCCCAGGACAACTGAGAGACATAGTCTCTCCAGGATGTCCTGGGTCTTCCCTGGGGGTCTCCTCCCAGTCGGACATGCCTGAAGCACCTCCCTAGGGAGACACCCATGGAGCATCGTTACTAGATGCCCGAACCACCTCAACTAGCTCCTTTCTATTTGGAGGAGCAACTGTTCCACTCTGAGTCTCTCCCAGATAACTGAACTTCTCACCTTATCTCTAAGAAAGAGTCTAGAAACCCTGTGGAGGACACTCATGTCAACTGCCTGTATCCACAGTCTCATTCTTTTGGTGACCACCAAGGGCTCATGACCATAGGGGAAGGTAGGAACAAAGAATTGTCGGTAAACAGAGAGCTTCACCTTACAGCTCAGCTCCATCTTCACCACAACGAACCGGCAAAGAGTCTGTCCATTGTGCAGCGCACATCATAAAAACAAGACAAGTAACAAGATACAGAATAGGATTTCAGAAATATATAAAAACTTACAATATGACAGTAAAGGGCAGTGGTTGTAATATAATTTAAAACAGTGGCAAGATCTAAAATACAGGCACTGTTGACATATCATACATTGGCTTTTTAATAAGTTTGCAAAAAGCACTTAGAGTTTCTGACAGTTTTAATTCAGTTTGCAAGGCATTCCAAGCTGAGGGGTCAGAAAAGCTAAAAGCTTTCTTGCCCTTTTCTGTTCACACATGCGGAACATGTTGATGCAAACAGTCCTTATAGCATAAGTCATAACTACTGTCCATTATTCGAATAAAAGTACTTAAGTAATTATTGAGATAACACTACACAATGGCGGCACCTGTCCAAAATATTTTTCTTTTGTTAACTTTTATCCCTAACTTCCCCAATCACGTGATGAATATTAAAGTTGACAATCATTGAAAAACATTGGCGCGAGACTGCAAAAGTCGATACGTGAAATAGAGAGTGATTACTGTACATATATTTCCTTTATTTAATCTTGGTTTGTCATACAGACAGATTGTGTTTTCTTGTTTTTTTAATTTAATATTTTAGTAAAAAACATCTCCTCCTGTGTCCCCATAAACAGCCAATCCTGAAGGAGTCAAAGCAAATGGTGATGGAAACAAGTCCTCAGAAGAGACAGAAAAGTCTCCTGATCAGAGTGAGTACCCATCAGATGAAACTCTTATCTTTAGCTGAAAATCATTTGTTAGGGTTGGATTTTCTGTTTTAGTCTAATTTTATCAGTCTTTAAAAAAAGAACATGGAAAAAAATGCTAAATTCATGACAAAAGACTATATTTCTAGAATGCAGCACCATATTACCTTTTTAATTTCCGTTTGTCATACAGACAGATTCCATTATCGTGTTTTTATTTATTATTTTAAAATTTTAAAATATCTAAAGGGCTGAAAGTGATAAAATTAAATTTATTTTTCAAAGTTTTCATGATACCCTCCTATTAGCTGCTGAAGCAATTAATCAAATCATTAAAGATGTTTTTTGATCAGTCATTTGTTTTGAAACTACTTCAGTATCACCTGCTGGCATCAATAAATTCTCAAATACTCTGGATTTAATACATTCTTTGTGATATTGTTAGTACAGTTTAATGTCTAGCTTCACCTTTTTTTCTTTCAGATGGAGAGATGGACAAAAACAAGAGCAAATTAACTTCTCCTCCTGTGGTCACAAAAACAACCGATCTTGACGAAGTCAAAACAGAGTCATCTGATCAGAGTGAGTATCCATCAGATGAAACTCTTTTCTTCTGCTGAAACTCATGTGTTAGGGTTGGATTTTCTATATTAGTCTACTTTTGTCAGTCTTTAGAAGAGACAAACGAACATGTTTGAAAAATATTAAATTCCTGACAATGAAGACTATTTTTGAAGAATGCAGTACAGTAGTCCCTCGATTATCACAGGGGTCACAGTCCACACACCACCGTGATAGGTGGAAAAACTACAAAGTAGGAACGCTATATTTATTTTAGTATTTATATATATATATATATATATATATATAAAAAAAAAAAATATA
>JARVGQ010000309.1:22485214-22503165 GCA_031762355.1 Hypsolebias martinsi | reverse complement strand
TGATTTGAACGATTTGGTGATTAACAGTCTTCGGCAGAACTTGAGGAAGTCATTAAATCTCTGAATCAAATGTGTTGAAGCAGGGAAACAGCTAAAACATGCAGGGTGGTGTTCCTCAGGGACCAGGGTTGGGAACCATTGACAAAGACAACCAACCATTCACTCTCACCAATCAGTCTAACATGCATGTTTCTGGTCTGTGGGAGGAAACCGGAGTACCAGGAGAAAACCCACACATGCACGGAGAGAACATGCAAACTCCACCCAGAAAGTTACCTGACCAGGATTTGATCCGGCGACCTTCTTGCTGAGAGGCGGCAGCTCAACCAACTGTCCCACCGTGTTGCCACAGTTTTAAAACTCAACTTCCCCAAATTGAGGTTGATCAGTTTTTTTAACAACAGGAAAAATATTAATAGTTCATAACTTTGACTCAATGCAATCGGCTGGCTTCCTTCCTTAAACAATGTTACCAATTTTTACGTTTCTGTTCAGTGACCTGAGATGACTTCTGTTGTGACTTGGTGCTATATAAATAAACTGATTGGAACTTTTCTGCAGAACCCCAATTCTAAATTCTGAACTATTCCTTTAATTTCACTGACAGAACATCTCATTTTTTGGTTATATTTGAGCCATTTCCAGCCAGAGAAACTCAAATGACTAGTTGCAGAATCCTTGATAAATATGATCATCACACTACTTTCACACGAATGACAAATGTACATATAACTGCCTAACTTCCAATGACACTTAAATTTTGTTTTGCGTGAACATTTCCACCTCTCTTTTTATGAGGGTTTAAAAAAGCTGCTGAGTCGAGGAGGCATTTAATACTATTCAAGCACACAAGTGCTGCTAGAGGCCGAGCATTATGTTGACGAGGCTGAGCGACGCTAACTCCACTCAGGCTGTTGAGCTAGGTGACTGTTTATTTGGACTTGCAGGGCATGTGTCCCGCCAGAGCCGATCGCTGAATGTGCTACACGAGCAGCCCTCCATGATGGATTCCAAAGCCAAAATAAGCAACACTAATTGCAAAATGGCTGAATGTTGGAAGGAAAAGCTCGAGCATTTAGTTCTCAATTAAACAAGCAGCATGAGGGCACAGGTTAAGGATCGTTTTATTACTTAGCAGTTTGTACAGTTTCTAGCATGGAAAAATAACATGTAACATAAGACTGTATTTACAATTCCATCTTTACAAAATGTTTTTACAAGATTGTTTTGTTTTTTTTTTCTTCCTTTTTGTCTTTTTCTTGGATCAAAAAAATTCGAGACAAAAACACAAAAACATACGCATTCACGCACATCGAAACCAAAACTTTGTAGTACACACATAAATAAATATAGACATTCACTGACTGTTCCAGGACAAATATTTCTACAGCCGAGAACATGTACAATTCATTTTCTCATGAGTTATAACTTTATTAATAAACAAGACATATTAAGTCCAATATAGTCATTTGTTAATCTGTTACGGAAATATTGCTAGGATATTGAAAAAAGAGGTAACACAGACGCTATTTCATGCCAGCGGGATTCTAACGGTCGTCATGCAAAAACCATTACGAGCTTTCAATTTGAAGCAAGTAAATCATTTACAGCTAAATGCAACTGTACTACATGCAACATACATGAGATACTCCGGGCTAGACAGTAAAGACTTTAGTTACATCAGTTCAGACTGTAAGTCTAAGCGCTTCAACGGGTAACACAAAATAAATAGATGAGTATTTCTTCACGGGTAAACAAAAGTTCTTGTTTTTTCCTACCATCCGACTCGGCCCCATCAAATTCACAACACATTTTGGTGTCCTTTCATCACTTCCTGTTTGAGTATGAAGTATAAATTTTACTGTACACACACAAATCCAACTGGTGAAAAGAGAGCGGGGCTACGAAGGAGCTGACGTGTTGTAGAGCCGTGGGAAGAGGGAAGGCGTAAAGGGAGGGGGGGGGCGTCACTTCATGGTCTGGTGCGTGGTGGTTCTGTGGCTCCACACAGTCCTTCCCTGGCAGAGACGAGCAGAGAGCTGCAGGTTCTTCTCCCCGTTGGGTTTGCTTTGACTCAGTGTCTCTCCACTGTTGGCTTCTGGTGGTGAGAGTGGTGCAGCCGGAGTCTGGGTCCTGCAGAGAAATGATGCTCTCCTGTCAGAGATGCCGTCACTTTGTCAAACTCGGCAACAAATGATTATTACTTTAATGGTTTTTCATTAAACGTAAATGCATTTTATTATTTGGTGTTGGTGATACATGTGTGCAACCTTCTGCTAGATATCAAAATATTACAAAATCGCTGAAAACTTTAATCCCTATCTATAATAATGTGTTCAAAATAGCATTCCATGAAGAAATGCATACTTCCCAAAGTCTTAAATGCCAAAGTTCACAAAGATTTTTTTTTTGTTTTTAGAAAAGATCATGCATAAGACAAAGATCTTGTGCAGTTTGTTAGTGCTTAAGTTATGAGTTGGGGATGACTTTCAGCTCCTATGGTGATAAATCTTAGCTGCACATCTGCAACACTGAGATACAGCAGTTGGATTTCATCAGGTTGACTCTAAAAGTTAATCAGATGTAGATATGCCTCTTATGATTATATAAATAATGCATCCACTGTTTCTTTAAATATTTTGCTAACAAAACAGATGCACAATTACATCAGCTCCAGCCTTTTGTGATGGTGGGTGACAATAAACTGTTTAATTGATCTAAAACTTTTGCAGGTTCTTACAATTATTGTCAGTAAAGCTGAACTGAAATTACAATTCATTATTAATCCTTGGTGATACTGATTGTTTGGATTCAAACATACTTTTGTAAGTAAAAATATTATTTGCGAAATATTAAATGCAGCTGAGCTGTTAGCTAAACTGTTCACACCCCTGTGGTTGGAGTATTCACTGTAGAAAATATACTTTTGTTTTCTTTCTGAGATATAAGAACTTAAAATATATATTTAAAAAACATACAGTATAGGTAAACCTATAAAATTACACCTATTAAATAATTTAGCTCTACATTTTGCCCATTCTGTAAGCTACATATTTATGTTTATAATCAATCCAGACGTAACTTATTGTTGTTTAATTCAAATTAGATTGAAAAGCTTTAGTTTGAAGAACAGATCATTTTTGTTGAAAACACACAGATGGTCCACTCCTGTCACCAGTGGGAGTGTAAGTGTGTCTTTACAGCACAGCGTGTCCCAGACGGCATGTGCAGATAAAGAGATAATGCTGCTCACAACAATTTGTAATGTAGCCATATAAAATACACAAACACTTCACAGGATGCTGCAGACTCACACATGCACCTGGAAATACTAAATATGTTCATATTTATCCTGT
The DNA here is from genome assembly GCA_031762355.1 of Hypsolebias martinsi. Lineage (NCBI taxonomy): Eukaryota > Metazoa > Chordata > Actinopteri > Cyprinodontiformes > Rivulidae > Hypsolebias > Hypsolebias martinsi. The sequence continues at coordinate 22,499,809 of JARVGQ010000309.1, read as the reverse complement.
ATGTATGAGTTGGAAACGCTCTAAAAATATATCATAATTACTGTGTTAAATTCTTATTTTTATAATCACAGAGATGATATTGAAGCTATTTTTTGTGCTTCAAATGTTCTGACAGTGCTTTGGGTTAAGCACACATTGTAATTGTATGGTGCTTTTATTGTGAAGGGCTTGAAGGAAGTTGTGTGAAGTTCCTCCGCTGTCATGAACAACGTTGAGAAAATAAAATATTGAATTATTTTAACTAAGGCCTTATGGCATTATTGCCCACTGTGAAAAAATGTAGGTATCATGTAATTGTCTGTGTGAACTGTCTGTTAGCAAAATATCAAATGAATTATTGGATGATTTTAATGAAACTCTCAAAAACTTCCACAATAACTTTTGAAGTTACCCAATTCAAGATGGCGGCCACAGCTTATCACCACTGGCAAACACAAAACAGCTGCAACATACAGTAGCTAGGTATGAGCTGGTGTGGTGGTAGTTGAGAGTCATTCCCATCACATAAACTCTGCAAACCTTGGGACTATTAGTGATAATAATAATCAATTAATGCTACTTTTTCCATATTTTAGCCATTCAGTTTTAGTCACTCAACGGTCAGGAAAAAACTTTAGCTTTTTTAAATATTTAGCGTTCTTTTTTACATTTTCTTTCTCACTGAAAATGAATTGAGCTCATTTTACATCCTTCAAATCTTTAGCTGTGTTTATAACCTTTCACTGCTACTTTCATATTTTGTTCTGCTTCTTTCAGCTTCCGTGTGAAATTTTAAAATTTATTCAGCTACTTTCAGCTAATCTCAACTGTTTTATGCTCCTTTAAGATTTTTTCGAACTACATTTTTGTGCTTCTTCTAACTTCTTTCTGTTAATTTCAGCTTGTTATGCTTCTTTCAGCTTCTTTCTACAAGTTTCAGCTTTTTCCACATTTTCAGCTACTAGATGTTTTTATGCTAATTTAAACTTTTTCAGCTAATTCAACATTTCTTGCACTCATTTCAACTTTTTCTCAGCCAAATTCAGCAAAAATGTGCTCTCTCCACTTCTGTCTTGTAATTTCAGCTTCTTTCTGCCTTTTTAGCTACTTTTCAAATGTTTTTGCCAATTTCAGCTTTTTTTTTTTTTTTTTAGATTATTTCTACTTTTTGTTCTACTTTCTGCTTCTTTCACCTAATTGGGCAAATGTGTCCTTTCTGCTCTCTACTGCTGATTTAAGCTTCTGCTTTTTAGACTTTTTTTTTTTTTTTAGCAAATTTCAGCTGTTTTCAGATCAATTCTAGTTTTTTTGTGGTAATTTCTGCTACTTTCAGCCTAACTAACTCTGCTAATTTCAGTTTATACTCCTTTCAGTTTTTTTTCAGCTAGTTTCATCTTTTTCTGCAATTTCAGCTACTATTTCACTGCTTTATGCTAATTTTAGCTTTTTCAGATAATTCCACTTTTCTTCTTTTTTTTTTTTTTTTAGCCCATTTCAGCTTTTTCCACTTCAGGTAGGTTAAGCTTCTTTCTGCCTTTTTGGCAACTTGTGTTTTTTTGCTAATTTGAGCTTTTTAACTGATTTCCTAATTGTTGTACTAATTTCTGCTTATTTACGGTAAACCTCATTCAGCAAATATGTTCTTTCTGCTCTCTTCTACTAATTTAGGCTTGTTCTTTCATTTCAGCTACAATTCCAGCATTTTTTTTTAATTTAGCTAATTTCAGCTGATTTTCAGCAAGTTCTTCTGTACCACACATTCACACTGCATTTGCACAGGAAATACAATTTCTCCAGTTGTAACTTACGATTCTGTATGACTGGTAATGTGCTTGGAGTTTGAAAGGTCTTGACGGTGGCGGGACCCTCTCCTCCAGTTGTTATGACCTGCACCTCCAGTCTGTAGTAGGTGGACGGCCGCAGGTTGGACACTACGAGCAAGTTATGATCCTGAGGTGAAGGAAGGAGAGCAGCAGAGGACATGTTATCAGCTGAGATGCACCAGCTCAAGCTTTTGAATCTGACAGTACTTTAATTTGAACAGGCTGTGAGACAGAGATTTATAACAGTCTTTGCTGAAGCCACAGACACAAACAAAGGCTTTTGTATTCATAAGGTTGCTGCCAGCTTGATAAAGTGTGCAGTAGGTGGTTTTATTTATAGACGAGCTCGGGAGGCTGCACGGTGCAGATAGGCACAACGTGTTTGATGAAGCAGATTATGTCAAGGAGCGGCTGTTTCAGAGCTCTTGCAGAGGATAAAACGGGAAGACGTGGAGGCAGATGAAGAGGTAGAAGAGGAAAACTTCCAGCGGGATGCAACACTTGTTCAGATCTATATATGTGCCTGTCTGTATGACACATCTTATTACAAGATTTGCACAAAGAGGCCACAGCAAGATTATTCTAAAACCAATGTCACCTCTGACAAAAGCTGCAAACTAAAATAAAAACAAAAACTTATTTTCTAAATGCAAATACAAAAAAACTCAAAAGTTGCTCATATAAATGTGTTTAAAATATTTAACAGAACAGAAAAGCTGTGGCCTGACTTCAGTGTGACGGAGCGTACCGGAGGCAGGATCTGGGACTGCGATATGATGCTGTTGGGCAGGCTGTTTTGCCGGCTCTCTGTGTTGATCTCGGCCCAGGTGACCTGGAAGCCCGTGATTCTCTGATGAGGAGCCACCTTGGACACACGCCACAGGAAACTGCCGGTTATGTTTCCCTCATTGATGGAGAAAGAGGCTGTCAGGTTTTCCGGTTTAGCCAAAACCTTTGGGAGCGTTGTAGCTGCAGAACACAAAGGTGGTGTTAATACTATCATGACTTGTTCAAAAATAGAAACGCAAACACGGCCTTTCTTCGATCGCCCGTATAGATTTTCTGCGTTGTCATGACACTGGAACACACTAAGGAATCTAATTACTGTGTCCACACTGAAGTGGATCGATTTTAAAATGCCCTTCTCGTGTCAATGCTCACCCCCCTCCCCCGGGCAGGGGACGTGCTTGTGAGTCTTGCTCCGGATGGTGGCGCAGGACGGTGTGAAGAAGGTGGTGCTCTCGTCCTTGGAGCGTCTCTTGGACTTCAGCAAGTGGACGGTGACTTTGTACTTGCAGGAGAACAGCAGGCCTGGGAGGTTGATGTAGTTCTCCTGAGCAGAGAAACAGATTTTTCAGCCCCGATGACTTTGACATGTCAACCGGGTCAGGTCCCTCGGAGCTTTAGAGATAATTAAATACACAGCACTGGAGGTAGATCACGTTCCAAACTCAGGACTAAAGCATGCCCCACATTACAGCCCTACCTTGAACACCCACATGGTAGGAGTTAGGCTGATTTTTTTATATGTATACTAAGGAAGGCCTAGCACCCGCAGCCTTTCATGCCAGAGCTTTAGACTTAGCTCTTATGATGAGGATTGAGTTATATCATTTAGGTCAAATCTTGACATCGTTTTGCGTAATTTCACACAATATGATTAAATCTTGCACAACCTGTTCAAAGTACGTGTTGGCAATTACTCCTAGCTATGACCACCCTAAATTTGACCTATTTAATTGTAAAATTAACTGTTACAGTCGTATTTGTTTGCTAATAATGATAAGCTGTGGTACCTATCGCGAGTTGGCTCGACTACAAAAGTTAATCAGTTGTACATTTGAAGATTACTTTCTGAGAGTTTCAATGTAATCTATTCACTGGCTGATCATTTATTTTTGCTAACATACAGATGAAGCTGACTCCAACAATTAATGCTGAGGTTATAAATAGGCCTGTCACTATAAATAAATATATTAATCACATGATAAATGAAAATTATTGACCTCATTTTCATTTATCGGCTTTATCATTTCTTCGTGTCTCTCTCTCTTTCTGCTGAAGACACTGGATGACAAAAAGCTAAACTCTGGTGCTCTTCACTGACCACTCCCTTTATATTTTCTCATTGAAATCTGTTTTAACCATCCAAAATTGTGTTTTTAGATCGTTAAAAGCAACTAAGCTGAGAAGCTAAGCTACGCGCTAAGCTAACAGGTCAAACTTGGGGAATAAACCTCGGTCTTGTTGAAGCTTCAAAAATTCACGGCTGAAACCCGTGCCATGATCTAAAAAGTTGTTTGTCTCTGCAAAAAGAAGCTGAGAACTTGTTCACTGATTTATTTTTATTTTTTATTAAAAGCTTTGTGTGAAAAATGCTATGCTAGAGAGCTCAAACCACACCGAGCGATGCCATTTTGAAAACCAAAAACGGGAACGAGAGACAGCCCATGTCACGTCAAGAGACCTCCCTCCCATTTTCTTAGAGAGACATGCTGCTCGCACTCTCACTATCCATCCTTCAGTTCAAACAGTTTTATACTACCATTCAGTGGTCAAAAAAGGTACTACACACAAAAATTAACCAACATTTCTTCTTAAATTTGACAATAATAACTAATTATTGTCAAATTTCAAACAATATTATCGTTTATCGCAATAATTTCTGAGACAATTAATCGACCAGAAAAATTTGTTATCGTGACAGGTCTAGTTATAAACTGTGTTGGGGATGACACTCAGCTGCTACCACACCAAATTTAGCTCAATATTTGTAAAACTGGCTGATTTGTAGCCATTTTCGTGATTGTAAAGTTCAATGAATAGGCGTCCATCTTGAATAAGATTAATTCCAAAAGACGTTTGCTTGTAGATGTGCACCGTTTGATTACTTTATGAAAGTCTCAATAAAATCTGTCCAGCTTTTCATGATTTTTTTTTTTTTTTTGACAACAGAACAAACACACAGGCAAAAACATTATTGCAGCTGGAAACAATAAGTAACAAGAAGCAGCAACAGTGGATTCACGAGCAGACTGAAATGAGAATATCCTGTAAATCCATGCTAATATATTCTCCGTCGTGGCTTTTTTGCTGTGAACCGATTTCAAAATTTAATCATCTATTGATCTTAACACAAAACACTTTTCTCATTTCTCTGAGGAAACAAAAAAAATCTAGCTGAATAGTGGATTCAGACCTCGCAGTAATAAAGGCAGCCTACATTAATAAGGAATCCTCTCAGGAAAGGGTGTATATTCTCCCTGATATGAATCAGCTTTGATTAAAAGTGAATGAGGCACTGCGCTCACATAAAAGCACAAGTCAGGAATCCTCCTCAGTGATCTATGGAAAATGTACATTTCCTAGCAACCAGAGCGCAACTTCCCAAAGAATGTGTTAATTGCCTAACTCTGCCACCCCATATCAGTCTAAGCCCCCCCATCTTTCTAAGTCCTAAACGCTACACAGACAGGACTGCACCCTAAAACAAAGCCTCATGTATGGCTGAGGGTAGTGGAGGTGAATGAACCCTCGTTCCAGGAAACTTTCTCTAAGTTAATGCATTTTATTGGACAAAACACATATGCCTGAACATAATTACTGACTCACTGCATTCAAAATCGCAAATGCAAATCCAATGCAACAGGGCTTTGGGCTCACCGAGTGGAGCTGTGTTTTTTTATTTTTTATTTTTATAAGCAGGGCTGCCCTTTTTAAGCATCCAACAAAAGGTTAGGCACATGCTTTGCATGGGCTTCGGCTACTAATCAAATCACAGCTCCGTGTACTCGCTGCCCTTTGTGACTGGACTTTTTAGTGAGTCTGCAGGGGACGAACCTGCGTGACGGATTTCTCTGGTCCTCGGGTCTCATTGTGGCTGCAGTACTCAGGCATCCATTGGACGTGATAGCGGCTCACAGTCGGGTCTGGAAAAAGAGAAGCATGAGAATGAAATGGTAAACAGGTTTTAAAAGAATTAAAAAACTACTCGGTATGCAGAGCCTTTTATTTAAAACCTAATCAAATGAAAACATGCTCCATTCCAAGGGCACATCCTTCATTCATAGTTTTATTTAGAGAACAACAAAGGTGTGCATATGTTAAATATATTTAATAAATAAAGACCTCATTAGGTCGACAATAATTATTGGTGTCAAGATTTGCCTACTAAGTGAGTAGTAAATAATCTACAGTATTTAAGGATTTTTCTCTTCACGCAGGAGTTTGTGTCTTTTGAGAATTCCTAATACGCAAGGGTCTTAAATAATTTAAGCACAAAATATAATATAAATTTTAAAGATGCTAAAAAATAGAAAAGCCATTGATTTTGTTGCTTTGCTTGTTCTCTGCCAAACATTTAAAGACACATTATAAAAGACATATCTGCTGGTTGGAACACTTGCAGGAGAATATGTACGTAAGCTACAAGCTCTATCAATTCAAGGCGACCACTGTAGGCACCGGCTCAGGTTTTCCTCTGTCCAAGCCGGGCTCTCTTACATCATGTTCTATGACCCAGTCTCCTCTTCTGGTGAGAACCAGGAGGCCGAACAGTACCAGGCTGTAGCCTGGCATAATGTATTATGCCATGTCAGAACTTTGGTAGTGTAGATCTGCACTAACAGGCCTTCATAAAGGCTGATCAGTGTTTTGTCTACGTCAGTTCTGGTAATTTGGACAATGTACCAAAGACCCCACTTTCTGGCTATGTGCAGCAAGAACATGGGTTTCTGACTCTTTTTAAGTTTTATCATCTGAATGTGGCAACCAACTCCTTTGGACAGTGGACGCTGAGTAGACTCTTTCATTATTTCCCAACTCATTGACCAACTATACTTATTTTTTCTTTGGGCTAAACACGTCCCTACTTGGGTTAGCCTGGCATGGTTTCAGAAGGTTTATAGGGTGATCCTACCTGCTTAATACTCAGTTCCTAGGACCTACCCATCCAAGGTGCACCAAACCGTGATTTCATGTCAACAGACTGCAGGTCATTGATTGGCAAGCGAGCCACAGCACTGGATGAATCATGGCAGGGACTGCTTTAACAACAACATGTTCTACAGCCACATTAACTTGCTTTCATCACAATTTTTGTAATGCAAGCCTTCGCTGGCTCACTTTAATGTGTGTATGACTAAAGACAGATGGAGCACCAGGCATACCATGACCTCAATGTCCTCCATTGTTAGGTGTTGCCAAAAAATGACATCCGAGGGGTGTTAAGTCTTGATATGACAATTCCTCTCACATTGAGGTGGTATGTACTCAGTTATATGAAAAAATGATTGAGACTGTGTAGAATCAAATTAAGGCAAGGTGAGCTGGGCTTCACTCGTCATTAAAAAAAATATAACAGTTTTAGTGATGTGCAAGTTAATCTATCAATCAGTCTGATAACATGCTTGACTTTGCATCCATGGTTGATATTGAAATAAAATAAAAGTAAAAAACAATAAAAGCATGTTTGAAGCACAAGACTTCTGTCTCCTCATGGGGTGTCTTCAAGAAACTCTTCGTACACATGGATTATGTAACAGGAATAATCCCGAAACACTAGAAAATATGCAGTCATGATATAATCTTAACCTTCTGAGTGAAAAAGCCTCTTTGGCTTCAAGATTTTTCCAATAAAACTATCAGTGACTACACAGCAGCTTTAATGAAAAACCAGTAAGGTGGAACCAAGTAAGTTTGTTTAAAGAAACATGTAGGAATAAGCTCCTAAATCATAAAACCAAGGTTACAATGTAACCATACAATCTGAAATACACCGATAAAAAGATCAGATGTGCTTTAAATTTATCTGCATGCCTTTTTTTAATCATTATACATATTATTCATAGCAATAGGTTTTAGGCGCTATGTACTGTGTGGAAATAAATAAAGGAATTGGCAATAAAATGGCAACAGTCAATGATTAACTTTAATGACTGGAACTGACACAAATTACATTTTCAATTTTTGATAATAACATAAACAATCTGCTGCAGTCTTGTTTTTAATACTAAAAATATAACATACATTTTTGCTGCAGTCACAATAAGAGTTTACACAAACACAAAAAGCAGAGTTAATCAAATATATTTTAATAAAATGTTCATTTGAACATAAAAAGCCACCAAACAAAGCTAAACATTAAATCAACTTTACTCTGACATTTATCCTCATAAAAATCAAAACACGTGAAATCATCTAAAAAAAATAAAATAAATAAAAAGCATGTTAATATGTTTAGCTGAGATTTATCAAAGAGTTTCAACCTGTGTATTTTTCCTTGTATATTACTGAATCAGACTGAACAGAGTTCAGAGTTACTGAACAAATTTAATGAAAAACGAGGGCTGACGATCTCTAACAAGTCATTTTGGATTCAAACTCGCTGGGACCTCGGTAAATCCCGTCTATCGGAGTGTACAGAACTCAGCGCTTGACAAATCTAACAAACCTCCGATCCAAAGTCCGGCACAGAGCGGCTGGGTGAATGTGGTCTGGACTCTGTGGAGCAGGGTCATGGTTTCAGAGAGGCTGTAGAAGCACAGAACACCTGCTCTGTGATCCAGATACACTCCTACTCTGGAGGACTGAGGACCTGAGATGCACGTTTTGATGTTATTGTGCCAAAACTTGTAACCGTTTGGGGAACAGAACAACGTCCAGGATTTGTCGTTGCGTCCGAACACGCATTCATTCCCTTTCCCTGCTCTGCTGATACTTGTGTATGCCACGGCTACAGAAACTTCTCTCCCCCTCCACTCGACCTCCCAGTAACAACGACTGGTCAGACGCTCCGTGCTCAGGACCTGACACCATCCTGTGAATCTGTCTGGGTGGTCAGAGTAAGACTGATGCTTCTTCACTACATGTACCTTCCTGTTCCCCTCTGACAGCAACAGCTGTGGGTGTGTCGTGTTTGGATCCAGTGTGATTTTACACAAATATTTTAGAAAGTCCGCTCTGCTTTTTGGGTCAGGCTGAGATGGAAAACCATCCAAATCAGTGGCTGCCGGTGAGATGATTGTCCGGTGGTCCACCAGAATGTTCTGCAGTTTATTTCTGAGCTCCAGCACAGCGGCTGAGACGTCCTCGAAGCATCTGAGAGGACGAACTTTGATGTTTGATAGGCGTGGCGGTCCAGTGGAAGCTGACATTGATGAGTAGCTATGCAGAAGCTGGCTGTGGTCCTCGGTGTTTAAGAGCTGCTCCAGCTCGGCATCTTTCCCCCTCAGCTCAGTGATCTCCTGCTCCAGCTTCTCCTGGAGCTCTCTGACTCGACTCACTTCGCTTTCCTGCTGGGAACAGATCTGCTGCTTCGCATCAGAGCTTCTTTTCTGGACCAGCTGGATCAACTCAGCGAAGATGTTCTCACTTTCCTCCACTGCTTTTTCGCCGGACCGATTGACGGCCTCCACCTGGCCTTGAAGCAGCTCTGCATCGGCTTCTCGTTCCTTGATCCTTTGCTGGATTTCTTCTCGTCTCATCTTGAGCTGCCTCTCAATGGTTTCTGCTGCGGCTGAGACTGCGTCGTGGCCTTCACGTTCGTCCACAGGGCTGAGATGGTGGGTGCACTTCTGATGGTTACAGCACATCTTCACCGCTTCATCGTGATGAGAGCAGATCTTAAACGGCTCCACCAGCTCGTGCTTCTTAGACAGGGCTGAATCAGAATGAGGCTGAAGGTGCTTCTCGCAGTAAGAAGCCAAACAAACTAAACAGGTCTTCGTGGCTTTCAGTTTTCTTCCTGTGCAGACATCACAGGCCACGTCTTCAGGTCCAGGGTCAGCAGGAACAGCCTTTTTCAGATGCTCCACTAAAAACGTCAACATGGTGTTTTTCGTCAAGACAGGCTTTTGTCTGAAGGTCTTCCTACACTGAGGGCAGCTGTGGATTCCCTTCTGAAACGCTTCATTCCAGTAAACTTTGATGCAGTTTTTGCAGTAGCTGTGTCCGCAGGGAATAGTCACCGGATCCTTCAGTAGATCCAGACAGATGGAGCAGCAGAAAGCTTCTGTGTCTAGCTGAACAGCTTTCTGTGCCATTTCACCTGTGTGTGTGAGTGTGCACGAGCCTCATTTACATTTGTCTTTAAAGCTTCAGACCTGAAGGGGAGGGAACAAGAAATACAGTATGTGGAGAGAGCTGCTTTGTTTGAGAGCAGGAAGGAGGGGAAGGTTATCAAGTTTATGCAAATGGAAGAAAGCGAACTGTAAAAGCAACCTTTGTCTCCTCGTACAATAAGGAGTCAAGTAAAAACGTACCTTTTTTTTTAACTCTATGGTTGTTTTTGTCTCTATATTATTTTTTCAAAGTAAAATTTTGTTTGCCAAAAAAGAATTACAGTAAAAAAAAAAATGGTCTTGGATTATGAATCACTTCTCATAATAAATGTGTTCTTTACGTAATCTCTTTCCACTGGTGTCGTAAGAAGATTATTAAATAATGAGGAAATCAAATAAATTATCTTATCTAACCTTACAACACTCTTCTTGTACAATTCAACCTTTGAACAATCACTTGACCTCCTGTATTAATTACTTTAACCTATTTCTTGCCTACCTCCACTTAATATGTTTACTAAAACCTGACAGAGACCGTCTTCACTGGGAGCATGTGGTGTTTCCATCAGTTTATATCCTCAGTCTGGGCAGTACTCAGTCCCAACTGAAAAGTGTTGATAATGCTCTTCTTCCTCCACCTGAATGTAGTGACGGTTTGTTAAAATCTCTTGGGGCCAATCAAAATGTCTCCTTCATAGCTTAACAACACTCCTTTTGGTTTTGCCTTTACAAGTGCCCAAGTCATGATCTGTCCCCAGAATATCACAACCCAACTAAACTCTTTAGTACTCCTCTTACAGCCGGATGGCTCCCTGCACTTCATTTTTTTTACAATTAGGTTTGGGAGTTACCAAGATGACTATCACCTTTCACCTTACAACCATAGCTTCAAACAACTTCCTGAGCAACAGAGACCAAGAACACAGTCCCTTGGATCCATCTATGGAGGCTCAGCCAGATGATCCCAGCTCACCTTCACTATAAATCTGCATTCACTGCATTCCACCTGACCCCATTTACCACAAGATGATCAGCTCACAGTTCAGCTTCTCTTCCCACTGATGCATTCAAGATATATGATCACACGTGACAAAAAATATTATAAAACTGGTGATGGTGTCCTGGCGTTCTGTGCACTTGTGAAAAACCCCTTTGCTTGCACAAGTTGTGAACATGAACAAACTATGCATGGAACAGAAATCCAACAAAAGACACCACTCTGGTTCAAAGCAGGTTATCTGTGACGTAGTGCAGGCTCACTCGCTGAGGGTGCAGGCCTAAATCATTCTAAACACGGAGAAATGGGAACAGGGAAACACCAGCTGGAGGGAGTTGTTCTGCAGAGAAATACACTTTCTATTGGGTCATAAGGCATGACGATGAGTGATCATTTAATAGAATGAGTCTACTGTATGTTGATTTTTTGGGGGAGAAGATATTTTTTCATTCATTCAACCTTTATTTATAATATATGTTCCATAGAAAGATCCATTCATTAATTTTTACTCGCTTTTCTTTCTGGGTTGAAAACAGCTGGTGTCTTTCCCCAGCAATCACTGTGAGGTGTACAACCTGGACAAGGTCCAAGTCCATCACAGGACCATACAGACACAAACAAACAACCATTCACACTCTCGCTTAAGGAAAATGGAAGTAACCAATTAACCTAAAAGCATGCTCTTTTTTTTGTTGTTGTTGAAGAAAAGCACAAAGGCATGGGGAGAAATGCATACTTCACCAAGAAAGGCGGAGGCAACCCTTCGACCTTCTTTCTGTGAGGAGACAGCTCTAACAGCAAAATAAGATTAACACTTCAAAAAAAAAAATGTGTTAACTCAAAATTATCATAAAGGTGTGTCTCAGTCTAACTTTTCCTTAATAAATACACTTTGACGGCCAAATCAACATTTCAAAAGCCAATATGCGGAAGTAGGCACATGCACGGGAGGACTCGCTGTGCATTTCTTCAAAATGTAACAAGATAACCACCTAAAAACAATTATTTGTTTACTCGACATTATAATAAAAGGTGTGTCTCAGTTGAACTTTTACTTGATAAATGCACTTCAATGGTCAAAATAGATGCATTTCGCTGGGGCAATGCAGTGAAATGAAACTGATTTGACGGTTGCTCCAGGTGAGCTGGACACATGTGACCCGTTATGGCAAGCCAATTGTGTCATTAATAGCCACTTTTACCTATTACATAACACAATGTCATGTCATACTACTCGAGTGCTTTCCAGTATAAGTCACAGGGCAAGCAAATTTTGCAATAAAATGAGGCTTATAGGCCAAAAACTATGGTAATACTTCCTGGAACTCTGTGGCCATGGACTAACCAGAATATGATGATTGTAAAACTTTGGTTTTACAGTTTTAAAAATTTCAGCCTCTATTTTTCTTCTTGTCAACATAAAATAATTAAAGAAAATTTTAAATTACAAAGTGTCATACATGAATGCATGCAGGATTAAAATGCACTCTTACTGTGCACAGATATTATCAGTGCATGCTCCTTTGCATAGACCCCACACATTTGTCTTTTAGTATTTCATTTTGCAGGGAAAGAAATCCTCAGTATTCCTCTATCTCTTTGTCTCTGAGCGACCACCACACAGCAATAGCTTTGGCACAAAGTAGCATACTTAGTTTGGTATAAAAATTAATTGGGACCGAAATAAAGTTGATCATAAAACCGATAACTGGTTGCTTGAAAAACACTAAGCAAAATCCTCCTACGGCTGTATAAACACAAAAAAACTGTAAAACTGTGTGGGCAATAGCATTCAGAATGTCACTGCAGCTGGCATCATTTTTACACAATTTGAATAAATGATAATTACACTATTGTACTGTTACCACTAAGCAGATCAGACGTTAATCTAATTGATTCAAATGAATAATTGATTGGTGTTTCACAGATTACAACCCACACAATTTATATATTTTTTAAGCTTTTCATAATGGACGCCTCTGAAACCAAAAAGAAAACGTGAAATACTTTCTAACAAGGTTGAGTCAGGTCCTCTTGTTGAAACATTTCGTGTTTTATTCAAAAGACTTATATGAAGCACTGCAACAAACTCAGTCTTATCAGCAACAACCTTCACATGGTGGATCAACCAGTTTGTTGCTGACAGCCAAAACTAGCCGTTCACATGCAAAAGAAGGACCGACCTGTCCTGTGAGTGATGCAATAACAGCATTGTAAGGGAGTGACAGTTGAGCATGGAGGCCTCCACTTCTAGTTTAACAATGGACGGGTTCTAATCACAAATATGGATTCCTTTACTCCTCTCTATCAAGGAGAAAGCCCTTCCTTCTATATATGTAATAGCTCATCAACAACAATTTACTTATTCATTTATTTTGTCACCTAAAGGCAAACCTCAAAGAGTGAAAAGGTAGATCTTCTCAACTGGAGATCACAGCAGCATTCACTTCATTAACCCACAGTAGATCCTCAAACTCCTCCACAGTGTTTATCAGTCCATCGCCCTCATCGTGTCTTACAAAATCTATAATTAATTCAACTGTGTTCCTTGGATTTTTTTAATTTATTTATATACTGTATATTTCTCCAATTAATAATTGAGTTGTGCTATGTTCACCCGTCAGCAGGAGCCTGGGTTGCAGCGGGTAGATAAAAGGGGTCCTTTGAAGGCTGAGACACAGATCTGGTACTTGAAGCCCTTGAGCTCTTTGGAAGCAGAAGAGAGGAATTACAGGGGACCAGGAAATTGGGGGTGGGGTGGGGGGGAGACAACATAGGTTATGCTGGGTCTGATAAAGAGAGGAAGTGGTATGTAAAACATGAAATAGGACATGGAAAGCAGGTAGCAGGGGAGAACCTCATCAGGATTCGATGTCGTGAGTCAAGGCGAGCTTCAGAAGAACCGCCATCACCAAAAGACTGTCTATTGTCACAGAGCTAGGCAGACCAAGATACATTATCAGTACTAGTGTACAATATTGTTCTCTTTTGCCTGTGGGAGAAAATCCAGAGGCCAGGCTGCTTTGGCACACAAACACAATGAGTGAGAGTTTAATCACGGTTCAGTTAACCTGTCCCCTTTCTGTGTCACACAAACCAGATGTCCAGCTCTCAGGGACATCTGCATGGCTGCATGTTTACATTAGTTGAAAGCAAGGCCATCCCTCAGACTAATGAGAGGCTGTGGCACACACACCATGGAGCAAGACTACAATACAAGAGGCAGAAACAAAGCGGGACCTGGATTAACTCTGCTGAGCAACACTGTGATTCCCCAGCCATGCTTGATTCTTGTCAGCATCACTCAGCTCACTGACTCCAGAGCCAAACTTGCTAACAGATCTGTGCCAACTTTGTCCCCCACCCCCCCTGCTCTTCTTGCTCTGATTCAGCACATGGTGTCTCACCAGGCGTCCCAATCCAGGGATTGCATTCTTGACTCGAGGATGTGGAGTTTGGCTTGGGTGATGACATATATTTATAACATAACATAGACCAGTGAATGGAACTTGACAAGCTACACTGAGACCATGGCTTTCAAGGTTTCCATAGTTTCACTCCTCTGGTATTAGCAGAAAGTTTTCGGGGAATAGATGCTGCTAGGATAGGCATTCCTTGCAGTCTTTAACCTCATGTGGTGCTGCAACCCACGATTGTGTCTACTCCCTATGACATCAGCTTTTGCAAAACAAAAAATAAAAAAATAAAAACTATCAGTGCTAATGGGAGGAGCTCT
>JARVGQ010000309.1:22435391-22447270 GCA_031762355.1 Hypsolebias martinsi | reverse complement strand
ATGGATGGATGGATGGATGGATGGATGGATGGATGGATGGATGGATGGATGGATGGATGGATGGATGGATGGACAGAGCCACCCAGGTAAAATGAAGCTGTTTTGATGATTAAATAAATGCATGATAAATGCAATCTGTCTGCAGTGACACATACAGTAATAAATGTGACATACGCCGAAGCAATTTAAATGTTTTTTTTCTCTTCATGATGCTTTATTTGGCTGATGCAACTTATGCTCCAGAGCGACTTATACGCCAGAAATTACGGTATTTACATTTGGTGTTATAGCCCACTTCCAGCCCTGTTCCTGGAATCCAGGGACCTGGGGTTCCATTCGGGCTGGGCTGTTGGGGCCGATTTGATGTCAGCAATAGCTAATCGTCTTTCAGCACTCCGCCTTCTCTTGCTTTGTTTTTGTTGCTCTTGAATTATATAGAAAACAAAGAGAAGTAGCACAAGTGTGATGTCGTCCATTGTTTTGTCACAAATAAGGAAGAAGCAGATAAAGATAATGAATGGATGGACATGACATCACGTTTTGATATGATTTTCACCCACATCGAGATGGCACTCTGCTCGTAGCAAACAACCATATCTTTTGTTACCCAGGTCTTTTTTGTAAATGAGTTCCCAAGGCTCAGTAGGATTAACCTATACAAATAAAGGTTGACTGAATGAATGGTATGGTAGTGAAAATCCTCATCCTTTTGCTTTTGACAGCAACTTGCGACCTGTCAAAGGTGGACCTTGGTTCTCTCACAATGACCACTGGAAATAGACACCAGTTTCCCTGCATGCCAAAGCAGGTAACAAAAATGAATGAATGAATGCTTTCAGCAGGGACTAACAAATAAAGGAGGTAGTCCACATGAACCGTTGTAAAATATTGGAGAATTAAGTAGTTTCAAGACAGCAGCTTGGACAAGGCGCTAGCTTGTGAACCTGATCAGAACAGTTCACCATTTCTCCAAAGTGAGGTCATTCATAGATCAACATGGAAAATTATTAATTCTTTCCCCAGAATCTCACATAAAATTGGGGGCGGTATTTTTACTGAAAGAGTGATCTACGTAATGGTAAAACAAAGCAATCGCACAATGTACAGTAAGTAGGATAAGATAAGTAACCTACATTTATACTTGTAGCACAAAGCTGCTGCTGCAGCCAAATCAGATGCTAATTTTTAGGAAAACATTTGAAATTCAAAAAGGGAATTCAGAAATTGAGCGCAGGCAGCTGATACCAGACACTGATTGTGATTAATATTAGCAGCACACATGAAGCCTTGATAAGTAAGCTTTAAAAAAACACTGAAACCACGTTGCTTTTCAAAGACTTCAATTAATAACAATCAGTTTGCACAAATTCTCACTGTACATTCCTCTGTGACTTATGTCTGTGGATAGAGACGCTGATAAACACACAGAGGAACCACATGCGGTTTATCATCCCTTTTACAGAAACATTCTTCCTATATGTTATTTTGATAAGTTTTTACTGCTTTAGGGGGAAGTCAGAGGAGAGCAGAAGCAGATACACAGCTTCATGAAAGGGCGACGTGTTCTCTTGTGGATATTTATGTAACGGCAATGAATCCTGATTTTGCTGCTGGCGTAAGGAGATGAAGACCTCTGACAGTTATAGAAAGTCATGCACAGATTGCTGCTTGGACCACACTCTGCAAGTGCATCCTTCCTTCTATTTCAGATCTGTCATGCTTACAGCCTATGGTCTTTATGGCGCATTTCCGAGGTCCTTGTCAGCAGCTCCAGGAGAGTCTGATGGAGTGTGTCAGCACTATCTTTTCAGAGGGGCTGTCAACACCAGCTTTGTATCAGCGCACTTTGAGACAGGGCACAAAACACAAACAAGCCCTGCACGCCATGATGACTGAGATTCCAAATGACAACAGAAAAGAAAATCACGCTATGCTTTTCACACAGACAAGCATTAGTCCTCTGAAGATGCACCTATTAAACTGTATTCCAATTAGAACGAGAAATGAGCATTAACAAAAGTAATGAATAATCACTGAAGATAAAGTTTTTCTTCCCCCCATCATGATAGTCTACATCAACCGTTTGTATGTCTGCCGCGGAGTCATGACAAGACGAGTCCTGTCGTGACTCGTTCACTTTTTCTTGCATTATCCTGATAATGAGGCGTGTGCGTGGCATGCATCTCATTTATGAAAGAAATGGAAGTGCATTACCTTGGAGCACTGCTTGTGATTCTGGCACCACACCAAGGACCCATTACTCTGTGAAAGAGAAGGAAAAACATTATTAGTCATCACAGAATCCTGTTGAAAATGCATTTACAACAATCCATCCATCAAACGCACAAGTAAATTTGACCCTCTTCTCCCCAGTCACGATATACTCACACCGCTTTGCTTAAGGTCTGACCTTACTGATTGATTGGGGTAATACAGAAGATTGACTTTAAGTCTGTGTTTATAACCCCAGTGGAGAAGTGGGGGGTCACTGTACCAAGGCTGGAGCACACTTCTGGTCAGTTTCACAACACAGTGATGACCTCTGCTTCTCTGAGGATTTGTTTGATCTCTCAACAACTCTCCTGAGGTCAACCAGGCAAGAACTGATGTAAGCACTCTTGTGTAGAGTGCAGAAAATTTCCTCTAATTGCCATGCAGGTGGCACCTTTGCCCTCAGACATTTGGTCCTGATAGTATTGTGAATCTGTAAAGTTTCAATGCATAAATATGAAGGATTATCAAGTGAAGGACAAGTAGGGGTAAAATTTCATGCACAAGTGTTGATTTCCTGTATCCCTTTAAATGAATTACTTTGGTATATTCTATTGAACATATCTGGCTTGGCTAGAGTCTTCAAGTGCCTTAAAGGGATAGTTCAGCTCTTTTAAAAGTTAGTATCAAAGGGGATTGATGTCTTAAAACAACTCCAAGTATATAAAAAAAATCCCTATACTTGCCATCATACACGTCGCACCGCCGTACAAGTCACATCAGTCCAATTATGTCTAATAAAGTGGAAATAAATAAATTAATTAAAATATTTCACATCACCACATACGTCGCATCTATCATGTGTCACCGCTGATGTGTCGTCACATTTGTTATGCCTCACTGCTGACCATCCGAAAATGTGGGCCAGTGTTGTGCCAAAAATCTATAGGCTGCCACGGGAGCATGCACGGGAGGACTTTAACAAGAATTTAACAAGATTAACACTTAAAAACAATTATTTACTCGAAATTATAGCAAAGGTGTGTCTCAGTTGAACTTTTCCTTAATAAATGCACTTTGACGGTCAAATCAACTGCAATTCACCCGAGCTGCATGGCAAAATGAAGCTGATTTGACGTTTGCTCCTGGAGTTCCGGAGCGAGTAAGAAGGTGACTTTGTATGGCAAGCCAAGTGTTACATTAATAGCCACTTTTCTCTATTAATGAGACACTTGGCTTGCCATATCAGTCGAGCGCCCTCTAGCGACTGAAAATGGTAGTGTTCAATATTTTCCATCTCAAGGAATGAAATCATCAGCTCCCAGCCAAAAATTGG
Organism: Hypsolebias martinsi; assembly: GCA_031762355.1. NCBI lineage: Eukaryota > Metazoa > Chordata > Actinopteri > Cyprinodontiformes > Rivulidae > Hypsolebias > Hypsolebias martinsi. The sequence continues at coordinate 22,443,723 of JARVGQ010000309.1, read as the reverse complement.
GTTATTAATATGGGGGGAAAAACATAAGTTGCTTTGCTGTATAAGTCGCAGGGCATGCTAATTTATGCAAAAAGCTGTGACTTATACAATGAAAAATGTGGTAACTATACCAATTTTTATGAATGTTACTTTAAAAAAACTTTAGAGCTTTGCCAATTTTCCAGAAGAAATATTATCGCTGGTTGGAAGTGCTACAGCTACCTGCTGCTGCCTTTATCTGCACATGCAAAAATAACCATAAAACACTTTGTAAATAACCAACATTAACAAGAATCACTGACCATGTTGAGACTGGAGTTATTTAACGCTCCTGCTGCACTTGAGTCAAAATTACCCACGAGACCCAAGGGCAGCAGGCGGGTTAAAGATGGCAGAGATCCACTTTGGTTTTGGTCCTGCTCAAACTTGATGATAGATTGTCAATATGGTCACAATTAAACTTCATTTTTCCAAACTGAGGTTGTTCAAACAATCATTAAGAACAGATTTACTATGCATTATCCATAGCCTTCCCAAAACGTTCTACTTCAGAAGATAAGAACGATAAAGTAAATAAGCTTGACACCAAGAAAGGAAAGACATATTACATTTTAAACCAGCAACCATCAGTCCAACAGCTAGAAATAGCTAAAGCGCCTACATATAACACTTGCTGTCTGTGTAAATATTTTTCTGAGCTTAAAGATGTTTAAGAGCTGCCTAAAACAAAGGAGAACTCCATCACCCAGACCTGAATCTACCACATCGTACCAAAATATTTAATAATGGAGACGCTACAAATTCACCGAGTAGTGCGAGTTCAGAATACATTCACAAAGTTACTTGGTCCATGACCTGAAACAGGGCTTGGGATCTGGAAGTTCCCTGTTCGCTCCATAAAAGCAATGAAGCTGTGAAAGACATCCAAACTTTAGGGATCTGCAAGCAATGGGTCTGCTTAAGTTCAATGTCAAGTTCAAAGCCTTTTCTCACAATGTAATCCAGAAGAAATTTCCCATGAGACACTGGGAGGGAAGTTATCATTACGGAGGTTTAATTTGACATCCAGTGCCAGTAAGTGTTGTGCTTTTAAAGTCAAGGATAGCGGTCAAATGGCTTCAAAGGAATCCAAGATTGGATGGTCGTGTCTTCAGAGAATCTCCATCTCAAAAGACTCCAGATAAGGATGAAAAATAGAAGACTCCGCGCACTAATGAGACCTGGTCTAGCTGTTTTTGTTACCGAATGAAACTGAAATCAGAGCTGATTTGGCTGAAGGGTATGCTGTGCACTCAGAGTTTTTAAGTCCTTTTGGGTGATAGAAAACACCTGTGCTCTGTCAGGCACAATTTTCATTAAAATGTTACCTATCCCTCACCAGTGCATCATTTTGTCCCAAGACTGAAATCCCTGTGGATTTTGCTAACCGATTCTATTTTTTATGATGAAACCAACCAAGCCAAGCCCCTCTGGTGACACAACATACATAAAACTTTATTTACACTGGCAAGCACTGCTTCCAGATAATGTATGCAGATTGTCACAACTGTAGACTGCATTCTAAGTCATCAATCCTTCTTCTGATGCCTCTCCTTGCCCATCCATCAATCAAGATAGGGCCATCTACAAAGGAACTAATTTTGCTGTGTGACAGCATCCCTGTTGCAGAGAGGCTCAGCAGGATGTTGCCCCAGCTGTCCAGACCTGACCCCTCCATTTTAGGGACCAACAAGGGAATAATTATAGGTCAGGACTTCATCCCTGTGACTCACCATGACATTCCTCTGCACACTGAACATTATGCAGTGCTGAGGACTGTCAAGGACTCTGGTGAATGAATTCTCGCCAGATATCCTCCGGTGTGACCGGGGTCGAGGAGATGAAGCCAGACAGTGCTGTACGGATGTGCAAAGGTGAACTCCACTGTGTTGGTGGCAGTGCAGTGTCTAGAGAAGCATGTAAAGAGGACATTTATCACAGACATTCATTATGGCTGCTGTCAGCTGACGAGTCCAAGCAGATGGCCCCAGGCAAGTTGTATTGTCTAGACAACTGAGAGATAACACGCCGCTTCATCTTTGAGGCTACCGGTCCTCCTTTTGACCCTTTAAATCTTTCCGTGTGGGTTTTCAGTTTGGATTTAACATTTCCTCCTTTATAAATTGTGTTTAATCTCACCTAAATTATTTCCACTATTTAAATAATGGAAAATGCCAGGGGAGCGGCTACAAAGTGAAGGTCTTGTAAAGTTCTGACAAAGTTAACAGGAAACATAACTTCAAAGAACAGAACAGAGCAGTTTTTCTCTCTTCATCTTGTTGACAGCTTAGGGGTCTTTAGGCATCACCAAAATAACTTCTCCAGAACTAAAACAGGGGTCTTCCCATTCTCAACCCTGAAGTGTTGAGCACTCTGGGGTTAAGGGGGTCCCAGTTCATAGTGTAATAGGTGGAAGGCAGAGTGACTATCTGGCAATTTAAATGAGGCTGTTTATAGGCAGAAATGTTACGGCTACAAAGAAATGTTCAAATTTAATGTGTTCTGACATTTGATAATGCCAAAACCATTAAAATGTGTGGTTTGGAGTATTCCAGTGTGGTATGTTTGCTATAAATGCTGTTTTTAAAAAGCATTAAATGATTTTGTAAGTCTATGACTGTTAAAAACTAGATAATTGGCACACCCTATAATAAAACTAAAGCAAAAACACAAGATCTGTTTATATTTAAATTTTTGTTGATGCCATTTCCCATTTGTAATGATATTTTTGATGATTTATCCACTGTGACTAGTTCAGATTAGAGCGAAAGGGAAACTAAAAAGCTGAATCCTATTTTCTAGGGTTATCTCTACCCCTACACCGAACCCTTCAGGTTTTTTTATTTGGCATATGCAAAATCAACACAAGGTCAACAATGCAATGAAATGCTCAGGGCGAAAAGAACCGTCTCAACTCGCCAAAAAATCATTAACAAAAATACAAAAACAAAAACAAGGCGCCAAAAGTGAAAAAGCAATAAATGTACAGCAACATGGTCCTATTAGCAGAGTGGTTCGGTTAACAGTGAGGTTTCTCTTTGCAATATGGTCCCATTGGCAGCATGGTACTGTTAGCAGTACTGTTAGCAGTATGGTACTGTTAGCAGCGTGGTCTTGTTAGCAGCATTAGCAGGTCTTGTTAGCAGGTCCTGTTAGCAGCATGATGATAATATTGACCACAGCAGCTGTCCTCCCAGACTGCCATCCAGAACCGGGTCTAGCAGACGGACGACATCCAAGGTTTACCGCAGAACTGAACAGGTCTGTAGATTGTAAGGTCCTTGACCCTTAATGCAAAGGCAAAATAAGTAGCAGTATTTCATTGCAAAATGGGATACACCTTCAAGAATAGGTCACCAGTCGTTGCCACTTTTTAATGTAAACATGTCAGTGTACCTTTGTGTTGTGTAAAAATAGTATGGCATACACCAAGCAAGACATTACAATGGTTGTTGTTACAATAAAACTCTTACTGCCAATACCAGCTGTAAATGTACAAAATAAATGTCTAAAAAATAAACTATTTGCATATATTAGTTTGTTTTTTTAGACATCTATTTACATATATAAGTACAAGTACATTGTTATTGTTTACTGTAATTGTTGTCTGTACTTCATATGTTCTGTATGGAACAGGTCCCTCTTGTAAATGAGTCGTGGCTCCATGCGACTAACCTGTAAAAATAAAGGTTGAATGAAAAAAAACTTACATTAGTGTGTTTGTACCCCTTAGTTTGAAGTGTGCCCTTAAAAAGTGTTTGAAGAGTCAGATAGTCTTATGTTTGTAACTTTTCCCTACACCACAAAATGAATTGGTAGACGTGACCTCCTGTAATGCAAACTGTAGGGATATGGCTAACGAGCAGGAGGGAAGGCGTGAAACGGGATTATGTAGAGGTAGATGTAACATGAGAGAACGGGTTTCAGCCGCCGTCTTTTATCTCGGTGGGGTGTGAGTGCTGCGGCCATTCAACAATTTTTCAGCCGATGTAAACTATTTGTCAGGCTCTCTAAAAGTCAGCTAATGCGTCCACGTTCAGCGTCAACATGAAAGGGTGTTTCATGGATCTCACACTGCTCTGGTTTAAAGTTGTCTCCACGTTGGAATGAAGGCCATTCGTCAAATGAGGTAGCTCAGGGTGTAGCAGCGCAGAGATTTACAGACAGGACTGTCATGTTTTCAAAAGCACACACACACACACACACACACACACACACCAAGGTGAGGCCAAGCTACAGAGGCTTCTATTCATCTGCTGTCTTCACTAATGAAAAACCCCACACATAAGACGAGTATGAGCTGTGGGTTCGATTCCACCGCAGGCCATTTAAAATCAAAGCGCAATAACAACGGGACATGGAAAAACTACTTTCCAGTGTTTTTTCTTCACTATATCCCCGAAACACAAATCTATCAAACACGCTGCTTAGGTCTGACCATGCAGCGCATTAGAAACGAATGACTAAATTTAAAATGCATGGTTTTTATTGCTTTGAATGTAATAGCACGACCTCATGGACACACCTTGTTTTTTGGCTTCACTGGTCCTCACATAAATAATCCAACACAAGGCTGATGCTTTCAGGATACATTATTGCAAAGGGCTCCCAGCTCGCTCTTGATTTTTAAAAGTGTCCGAGGCTAATATTTATGGCTGGGTGTTCCCCTCTGTCTATTGTGCCGCGGTGACAAGTTCCCCAAAAGTGGAGTAAAATCTCAATAAATTTGTATTTGGAAATACGATTACATCAATTAATCTCCAGTTGCCATAAATCTGACAAGCAATAAGACTACCCGTGGGTTTCCCCAACTCTGCAACTCCATGCTTGTTTCCATTTTGCACTAATTCAGGAGGCTGGCAATTAAAACAAGGTCTCTTGATTGTTATTCAGACACGTGGGTGTCCAAAACATCTGTAACAACATCTGAACTCTCCAAGCAGCATTCCGGTATTCGCAGAGTGATCGAATTAAACCCAATATTTGAAAGCTCCAGCTGCTAAATGTGTTAAGAGAGAGCGACCTATCTTTTGTTTCATGACCAAAATAAGTAGTGGCTTGTATAGATTACTAGATGCTGAGAGGAGACAGTAAAATATGAAGCAACACTGGGAAGGGGACTTTATTTTGACATACAACCGAGGCACTTTGTTTCCATTAATATGGAAAGTGTTGTGTGTCTTGGTTTTCTTGGAGAGTATTAAAATCGCCCCCACGATGGACGTCTGAGTTGAATTAGGAGGTCTGTCATCTCAATCACTGGGAGAGGAGCGGAGCTTGCTGTTGTAACAAGACCTGGCAGAGAAAGTATGTCCACCTGTAGGTTGCAATGACTGAGCATGCGCCACGGTTGTGAACACCACGTAGGAGCTTATGTAGTGGACGTCTGCGTTTAGCAGGAAGGTGACCTCGGCTGGCGTGGTGCGCTCCCCCTGCACGCCTGTGAAGTGCAATGCTGGCATTATTGGCAGGACTAGGAAGGGCCGGAAGCATGGCCATATGTTTTTGCAGCTGACCAGACCCCGCCCCACCATTCTCACATGAAAGGGCTGATGAGACCACAGCACATAAGACTCACAGACACCCAGAAGCTTATCAGTAAACACCCCCTCTTATTCCTCCTCTCACCGAGGAGCAGACTCCGAGGCTCTGCAGTCAATTATGTTGACTATTAGCTGTTCATTAGAGGTGAGGCTCCAACAGTTCTTCGACTTCTTAGCTGGTGACTAATTTAATTCCCCCCGACTTTGCAACCTTGGGCAGCATTACTCTTGGAATCTGCTCGGAACAAATCCCTGCCATGACTTGCCAAGCAGCACTTGAAGAAAAACTGTTTGCAGTCTGTTTCTTTTGGACGTGCATCACTTTTATTTTCTATCCTCGCAGGATGCAGTACTCATCCTTCAGCTCAACCGTATGAACTGTATATAGAATCGTTCTAATGAACCCACAGCAGGTGATGCTGGTTTCTTAAACGTCATTACACATTTATCAGGCGTTGCGATGTTTCCCAAAAAACAGGGCTTCATTAGCGCACCTTGAAAAAAGGACAAACCTTGCAAATACCAAAAATGTAAATGGGAAGCTGGAAAGTAGCAGAAGAAGGAGACTGGGATTAATGTCCAGCTCTTTTCTCTGTGGGATCCTGAACAGTGGGGTTCAGTGCAGGATGGAGGGAAAAAAACAACTAGTAATTAAAAGAATTAGATAATTTACAGTGGCTCCAAGCCAAAATGGCATGCTGTAAACATTCCCACCTAACAGAGAAATAAAAGGTGAGAGAAAAGTGGAGTCGAAGTAAGCAACACAAACAGACTGATCCCTCATTTTCCAGTAATTAGGACGTAATGAATGGAAACTGGCACCACTTGGAGACATTAATCATCTCCAAGTCTGAAAAAAAAAAAAAACACAGAAGATGTGTTAATTAGGCTGGAGATGCGTTCGAGAGCGTCCCGTTTTTTTTGGTGTGTGGCAACAACTTTACCACCTCTCACTCCGCCTGACAGCTGCTGGTGACACTTTTCACCATGAGGTGACCTGCTCCTCCAGCAACAGAGGCAGGTTGCGCTTAAAACGCTCGCGCGGCTTTTCCTCGCGAGCGGCGGCTCTTTTGATGTCATTGTGTCTGATTTTCCCTCCTCGTACCTGTGAGTGCTTGAAGAAGGCAGAGATGCGCGTGATGTGCAGGCTGAGGCACCTCGAGGCGCATCTCGCGCGGTACACGCTGCCGGTAAAGAAGGAGTCATCCTGCTTCCTCGCGCCGGAGACCCTTCCCGGACTCGTCACGGCCGTAATCCACAACAGCAGGGTCACGCACGGTGCGTTCAGGCTCCCGGAAAACACCATCATCATTATCGCTGTGCTCCTGCTGCCTCCGCTCGCGCGCGCGTCTCTCTGTGTGTGTGTGTGAGCGTCTAATTGAATCCCCCTCCGCTGGTCGGACCAACACTGCGCTCAAGCTCCGCCGGAGAAACTAAAGAAAGTTCAATTATACACAGGGGAGGAGCCACGGGCTTCACGCGCCTCGCGATTGGATCATCCCGCGTGTGAGTGACGCGCACGAGGAGCGTTTTAAAGCAGGTAGAGGGGCTGCTGATGAGTGAGGAGTCCTCAGCATCCAGAGCTCAGGCTGGATGTGGAGAGCTGGCCTGAACACATATTATAATAATGATAATAATAATAATAATAATAATAATAATAATAATAATAATAATCTGGACTTTTTAAAAGGCACTCATCGCAAGTTATGAAATCAAACATGTAAAAAAAAAAAGGTTAAAGTGGTTCAGTTTGAACAACTTTACTCCGGTAGTTTTCCAAGTGTATTGAGACGCAATTCTGAAATGCAGGTACGCACTCAATGTAAACAAAGCACTTATCTGCATAAGAATGTTCATGCTCAGTAATCCAGGTAGTCAAATCTGGATCCCACTTGGTGGGGGAAACAGCGTGCTGGAACATCTCTGACTGATGAAGCCCTCTGGAGTGAGGGTGAAACGTATCTACTAAAAAGAAACTGTCCAGATGACCAGATTGAGAGTTATCAGACTTATCTGCATACTTTACTCAACAAACCTCAGTGTGTATACGTCACATATCAATTCATGAGACTTTTCCATCCCTAGACTCTTTCACTGTTCAGCTGTTTCTGAATGTAAACAAACACACATTGTAGTTGGCTCGATAACTATTTTAAACAGACACATCAACCATCGATGTGAGTGAGTGCAGGTTTCGTTTCTTACTTTTTTCTTTTTGACCTGTCATCATGACATTGCAGTGAGTCCCTTTAATCCCTCTCATTTATGAATTCACTCCCAACTTTCTGCTGAAAATGTTTCAGTTTTCTCACTTTCTTTGTTGTGTGATTAGAAAAGTAAACTAATTTTAGACATTCCACCATATGATAACAAATAAAACAATGTTCAGTCAGGTCATCTACGGTTTCTTTTTTTGTTTTTGTTTTTGTTGAGACGTTTTTTCCTTCGTCCAAAGGACTTTGTCAGTCCAAGGAGCCACAAACAAACTGATTTCCACAAGCAGCACACTTCCATAGTGGGGGTTAAAAAAAACAAAACAAAAAAAAAACGGTTTGTTGGTGATAAGATGGTTTCTGGGGCCCGCTCTCTCCCCCATCAACTCCTCTAAGGCAGTCAGGCCAAGGTGGTTCAAAGCATCAAAGCCCATAATCCAGGTACAAATCCAACAATGTTCAGTCAGGTCATCTGGATGGTTTCTTTTTTTGTCTTGTGAGACGTTTCGACCTTCATCCAAAGGACTTCTTCAGTGTGAGGAGCCACAAACAAGCTGT
>JARVGQ010000309.1:22220336-22232166 GCA_031762355.1 Hypsolebias martinsi | reverse complement strand
GTACTAGACTGTAAATGAATGAAAAATTAACAAAAGGTTTGAAAAGTCCCTCCCCACCCACACACCCCAGTTTTTTTTGATAGCCCACTAAAAGCCTGAAGAAAACTGGAACAGGACAGCTTATAAAGATTTCAATAAAGTTTAGGTACTTTGAAGCAAATGTAACAAAATAAGAAATGACTTAAGACTTATACACAATGCTGTGTAAATGTAATATCAAGCTGCAATTTCTATAACATACTTTTTGTTTTCTGTTTTGGATAGGTTGCTTTGAGTGCTGCATCAAATGTTTAGGCGGAGTGCCTTACGCATCACTGGTTGCTACAATCCTCTGCTTCTCCGGCGTAGCCCTGTTCTGTGGATGCGGCCATGTGGCTCTCACTGGCACTGTGACCATCCTGGAAACCTACTTTTCCACGACCACAGCAGACCATGCCATGCTCACTGATGTGTAAGTCATCTTACACACTCCATGCATGCTACATGAAACGCATCCATGCAAGATTTATTTCCCCAACGTCTTCATAGAAACAAATGTTCTTCCAGGTTTCCATCACAATAAAGACAAGTCCAAACGCAATACGTACAACTCTCATAAAGCAGGCTCTGTTTAGGCTATTTTTAGTTTAAAAAAAAGTCTCCCACATTCACCTTAAGTACATTCCTAATATGGAACTTTTTACAGCACATCCATTTGTCTAGACAATAAAACAGGAACGACATCAGAGTGGGCTGCACATGTGTTTAAAGTTGGTGTGGATCCAGATGCACTGTTTAATTTAAGCTGTCCACAGAGGTAGTCTGTCTTTTGGTGGAGGGTTTCCAGAGACATGCATCACCTGTTATCTCCACATGTGGACTTGCATCCATCTACATCTCTTAATTTGATCACGGCCATCTGTTCATGGTTAACAACCCAATATTTTTGCGTTTTAAGGAGTTGCATAGAAAAGAACCATCTGCAGCCATTTTCCCCTCAGCAAACAGCAGTGTGCCATGCTTGGACCAGTTTCCATGTGTTTTTTTTATCCCATAGCAAACAACAATGAAGCCTGACTGTGACATTGCTCTTTAACAGAATACAGCTGATGCAGTATGTCATCTACGGCATTGCTTCATTTTTCTTCCTGTATGGGATCATTCTGCTTGCCGAGGGCTTTTACACAACCAGCGCCGTCAAGGAACTGCACAGCGAGTTCAAGACCACCATCTGTGGACGCTGCATCAGTGGAATGGTATGTTAACACAACCACACCGACTTTATTATTTTTTTTTAATAACACATGCTTGAAAAAGGTCCTAAAGGGATGTCCCATTGTAAAAGAGACTATGCTGTAATGAAATTAGATTAACATTTAAATTCTAAAACTGCATTGTTTGGTTTTCTACGCAGTTCGTGTTCCTCACATACATCTTGGGTGTGGCCTGGCTCGGCGTGTTTGGCTTCTCAGCGGTGCCAGTCTTCCTCTTCTACAACATGTGGTCTACCTGTAATGCTATGAAGTCTCCGATGGTCAACTTAACAACCATAGACTCCATCTGCGTCGATGTCCGTCAGTACGGTAAGAGAACGACACTTTGTCCTAGAAAATTTCCACAAAAAACCTCATAAGGTTTGACATCCTGCCTAATTCAAGAGTTTCTTCTTGTGTACACACATTGTCGTCATATTCTTAGTTTGCAATGTATAGTTTTCATCATAATCTGAGGTCTCTGTGCTTAAACAAAGAAAAACTTTCAGACATTTTGCAGCTCCTTTCACAAGCTGCTTAAAGATACGTGTATCTTCAAGTGTGAAATCAGTGGAATGTTCCAGTGAGTTAGTAAAATGTCAATATTTCTTTTAGACTTTGTTCTCTGTGAACGTTATCTCAGTAGACTGTATCTCAAGGTTTGTTTTCATATGTTTTGTCATCACTTATGAGACAAAAGCAACTTTTGAGTACAAAATAATGCCTTTATTTGTATTGGTGCAGGCATTATCCCGTGGAACGCCACTCCAGGAAAGGCCTGCGGATCCACACTTGGTGAAATTTGCAACTCCAGTGATGTAAGATCCTGTTTCTGCTCAATACACATCACAGTAGGGGTGTGCTGCACAGGATATGGCACACCAACATTGTTGAAAATAATTAATCATTCATTTTAATTCTCATTTTTCAGTTCTACCTGTCCTATCACCTGTACATCGTAGCGTGCGCTGGTGCAGGAGCCACTGTGATCGCCCTGGTAAGATCACCTTTAATTTCTTATTCTTTTCTCCTTAGTTTGTCTTTGCATGGTTTTTATCAGCAGATCATATGTCGAGTGTTCCTCTTTTCATTCGTATATGGTTTATGTAGCCACACTGAAGGTGATTAGACGTTGACTTCTTCTCAACTCCATTTGCTGTTCACCATCTGCTTAGATGCATATGGCTCAGTTTGTAATTGAGGATTGCTAGGTTAGTGCGCAGAATGACCTTATAGTTGATTTCATAGAATTATTTTACAATCAAAGCTAACCAAAATTCAACAGGCAATATATTGTGAGAAATTAGTAATGATTTTTACCATTTCACTGTTAAAAAGTAGTCACTTTTAGGCAGGAGCCAGTATGAGACACAGGATTAGACACAGGACAGAAAGCTGGAAGTTGAAGTCACAAAAAATGAGCGCCTCTAGTAGGTTGGTTGCGTCATCAACATAAATAAAGATGAATGACGTGTTTAACCTCCACTGTAGAGAACTGTAGTCAAAACGTCAGTATTTTGGGGTGCTGCCATGTTGAAAGTTTGGAACCAATCTGCACATTTGAGACGTTAGCCTTGTACCATTGAGCCCAAATCCTGTTTACATACACTCCCACCGCACTAACAGGCTGTCACATTATCAAGCACTGTGTAACATGACACCTTTGTTTAAGCCTTGAATAACTAATTTAAACTACCGGTAAATGTACAAAAAATACATATTTGAACACAAAGCAGGAAGATAAGAACTATTTAATCTGGCACATAGAAACATTATCTGATGTGTATTTTTAATTTATTTATTTTTGTCAGGAAAATGTCCCATTCACTTACATGGTGGGGTGGGATTTAAAATAAATTCCTGTAACAAGCAACTGGGAGGCATTCATCCTTTGTGGCTTCATCTTCTGGCTTCCCGTCTTATGTCTGGTTATAATATGCGTTGATGTGAAATACCTAAACGAGAACATAGACTAAACATCAGCTAAATGTAAATGAAGTTCTAAATTAAATATACTTGTTTGTTTAAGAATCAATACTTCTCAGCCATTTGTTACTTTGTAAAATAACATTGGGAGTCCAACAAGCTCATGTGTGGTAGTTAGCAGGGTTTTAGCTAAGCAGGAAGTCTGCAGTAGTTAGTTCCACCTGTTGAAACTTACAGCTTTTTGCACATACAGTACTTTTCTTTTTTTAGACTATTTTAATGAGTGATGGGTAGTGCTTCTAATAGTCATGTCATGACAGTGTGTGCTTGTTCCTAGCAAAAAACAAACAAACAAACAAACAAAAAAAAAACATGGTGGGAATTTTTAGGGGGTTTGTTCTCTGTCAACCATTGCACACATAAAAGTAACTGTTAGAAATAGGTGGTACAGTAGTCCCTTGTTTACGGTGGTGGCTCCGTACCCTGAAGCCCTGTGATAAACTATGGACAAACCGCATAGTAGGAATAATAGTATGTATGTATAAATGCATTTTAAACCCTTCTCTTGCAATAGTCTAATGTTTCTAAAATTTAAACGCTCTAAAAGAGCACAGAATGTCATGATTTCAGCTCTCTGTTATCTGCTAGCGCTCTTGGCCACGCCCACTTATCCGCTGCAGAGCAGAGATCAGCTGATCATCTGCAGGATGAAGCTTCTCCTGCAGCTTGGGCTGCACACAGGTGCTAAATAATTAAAAATTATTTATTTCAAATAAAAATTCCATGCCGAACATGCGGCTCATCCATCAGTCAGCCAGTTGTGTGTCTTGTCTAATCTTACTTTGAAAAGCCGCGATAGAACAAGTCAGTGAAAAACCAACCGTGAAGTAGAGGGACTACTGTACAGTATTCCATTTTTTTTTTAAAATATAAACTGCAGATATGATGGGAATTTTTAGTGGTTTTGATTCTTAAAACCATGTTTTACCTTGAAACCAGACACCAGCCCATGTCTAGTCACTCTACTAACCTGTGGTTTATTTTATCAGTGAGAAGGATGTCAACAGCATGTGCTCTTACCACCTTTTCTGTTCTCTTCCACCAGCTGATCTACATGATGGCTACCACTTATAACTTTGCTGTTTTGAAGTTTAAGAGTCGGGAAGACTGCTGCACTAAGTTTTAAACTGGTTTATGAGCACAGCGCCACATTTGACTGTGCTGATTAGAGACAGAGAGAGACCTTTGCCACTGACAACAAACAAGTTTAAAAAAAAAAGAAAGAAAATATAAGAGTTTACATCTCTCCAATAGAATCCACATGCCATGTAAATAGCTGATTGTATGACTCTTTTCGCAATTGGTATCCAGAAACTTTGCTTGTCCAAGTAGTATAATTCTTCTCAGAGTGAGGTGATGCTTAGATGACGGAAGATTTAAAGGAAATGTGCAGAGCTAGAACGTCACAGAAAATATTTATATTCACAACGTGCATAGCTGGGTTTGTCCAGCACGAAGGCATTAGATGGACGAGTAAATAAGATAAGGACAACAAAAGCAGTGTTTAGCATGCAGCGTCACGCCTTGCTTCAGCCAAGTTCAGTCAGTTTGTGCAAGAACCTCAGAGGCACATGCCAAAAGTAACTTTAAGATGCTTAAAAATATCTTTAATGGCCTTGATCACAACACAGAATGCTCGTTTAAATACACGCAGCATCTGTGACGTTAATGCATGTGAACATCTAATGATAAATAATTGAAGATGTTCTCAGGTTTAATCATTCTTGTCACCGGATTAGCAGTATTGGTGAAGATAATGTCTTAGCAATATACTATAGATCTGTAAAAAATAGTGTGATGTTTTTGATTTATGAAACCCGGTGCCAACTCTTACACACGCCACCATCAGTATCGTTGTAAAATAGTGCCTATTTTAAACTGAACTAAAAAAAATACTTTCACCACTGTGTTATACTGATGAGTATTATATTATGTTGTGTATTGTAGAGTTCAAGGTAACTCCACCTCCCTTCAGTAGTGTAACATGATAAAGGTTAAAGGTTAGGCCAGTACAAGGTGTAAACTCTTGCACGAGGCCACAAGTCTCATTTTAATTTCACATCTTTTTATAAAATGAAAAATATTTTGCAGTAGCGTAAAAGCTTTTTTTAATTTCAGAGATGCTGATGCTTTTAGGATGACGGTTTCATACAGTTTTATTTCAAAGTCCCATAAAAAGAGCAGTTTTTAATTTTAACACAAAGCTTGCATGCTTACAGTTTTCAGGAGTTTTTTTAATGGTTACTTATACTTCATTTTTCATATATTTAATGTTCTTTAAGTTTTACAAGACTGTAGCTTTTACTTTCTATATAAAATAAACAATCTTTGTTTACAAAATCACTCCTTTTGTGGTGTTTTTTTCGTAAAAATCTTACGGCGTTTTGAAGCACAGTCGAGTTTACAAAGTGAGGAGTTTCACGCTTCGCACTAACCTCCTCCAGCTAAACGACGCTTGCATGCATCACCTCTGGCTTTTTTTTTCCATCACTCACTTTTCTTGCTAACAAAAAGTTTCCTTTAGTTCTTTGCAAATCCTAAAATGTTTATAATAATATCTGTTTCAGTAATGTCTTTTGTCACATGGTATATTTCAAAGCCTAACTTTTTGTTTGTTGACGTCCATGATTTGACTTTAGCTCTGATTTCCTGTAGCTTGCTTTGACATGCTCACTGGCCATCCACCTCACCCTTCTCTTCCAGATCCACTTCCTCATGATTCTCTCAGCAAACTGGGCCTACCTTAAGGACGCCAGTCACATGCATGCCTACCAAGACATCAAAATGAAGGAAGAGCGGGAGCTGCAGGACATCACCTCACGCTCAAAGGAATGCCTCAATTCCTACACATAAAAGGATACTACACTAAAAACGACACATTCTCACACATACAGGGACACTCGCACACTGTGGCCCCTTTGGACCAAGGCGACTTCGCTAAAATAACCTGCCAGCTGCGTACTCTGCAGTACTAACCCGGCTCCTAACAAACTAATACAGAAGTGGTGCTTTTTGCACTAACTCACCAAGAACTATTTCACTGCTTCTACAAACATGCTGACTTTTTGTGTTTATTTTTTTTTTTTGTGGCAAATACAGTGTTCTGATATTCATGCTGTTGTTCTTCTTTTACTTTTTCCACCACCAGATTTCTCTGGTGAAGGTTGATGTTGCACTATGCTTATAAAGCTCAGAACAGCCGTTTGCTTTATGAACTGTTTCACTCTTCCCCCCCTCATTCCTTTATGTTTGGGTTTCAACAAGGGAAAACCATTTTAATTTGGCAGTTTTCTCCCTATAAAAAATGTAAATGTCATAAACAAGAAGGAAGCCCTTACATCTTGGTTAGCACCTTGCGCTCTAAGATACAAGTACAGTAATGTTCATACAAGGCATCCAAAACCAAGTCAAAGTAAGGCTGTGCTGTACTAAATGTCATACATAAGCATTAAATTGCTTAACCATCTTGGTAAAGCTGTTATTTCAGTGTTTTTCATTCATTTTTAAATCCATATTTTGTTGACGTTACTCTGAACAACAATGGCCTACATTTCCTCTACCTCAGGTGTGCATTAGACTTTAAAGCAACACAAACCACTTTTCTTTGTAAAGAAGTGTATTTTGATAATAAAACACAAAGATATTGGGTAAGACTTAGCCTCCGAAGCTAGTCTCTCACCGTTTTCTTGAACAAAATCTTTTACAACACTTCCATGAGAACTTGTTTAATACTGTGTATTTTACCAATAAGCAAAATTTAGGACGGATCTATAAAAACATTGAGAAATAAAGACAAACAAAAGAGAATCAAAGTTTGCCACTGAAGAGACTGAAACCACAGATTACAAAAATAGTTGTTGTAGTAATTGTACAATTAAAATTTAGACTTTTGAAATGTTCCACAATAAAAAAGAAACATCCCATGTTTGCTGCATTTGATGCAATTAGTTTAAAGCAGTGTTATGATTGTAGTGTTTTGTCATTGTAAGAATGGAAGCCTCGTATATTTTCTAAGTTGCATTTGTTTAGTTAGCAATTTTCATACTGTTGAAATAATTACTCATTTGTTATCTTGTTAGCTGAGTTAGAAATAACTTGTTTCATTTGTTGCATGAAGACAGCTGTTTCCACAGATGTGCAGTTTACTGACATCAGAAGCAGGCAGTGTTCGTCTTTTTCCTTTTTTTCTAACTTAGTTCCTTTTTTATAGCTGATTATTGTTTGCGACCTATTTTAGTTCAGTTTTATTTGTCTCAGTGTGCATGAGGTTTCTATAAATGTAAATAAAGGGCTTCCTCAGTCACCACCTGTTTAAAACCTTAGGCATAATAAAATGTCCGTTTTAGCCAAAGTATGGATATCAATGCTGTCCAATTTGTTAAAGAATATCTTTGTGAAACTTGGTTAAAAATCATCTTTATTGTGGGATAAGCATAAAGCAGAACCGAAAAATAAAATGTTTTTAAATTTACCAAAAAGCTGTCCATAATCACCATGGCAACCTCAATCAGCCAACAAGAATCCCGTCTGACTGGAAACATTTTTATGACTCAACTCAGCTGTCCTGATGACTTTTTGTTTCCCATTTTTTAAATAAAAATACAGCAAATAGTTGTACTTATTGTGTGTGTGTTTATTTTTCAGTTTACAGCGGATAAAAATGCATTTAATTGTACAATCAGTTAAAAACACATAAAAATGCTATGTCTTCACACTTTACAAGCAGATTTCCAACGATCGTCTCACCAGAAATCATCTTCGTCCTCTTTGAGTGAATACGCTGCAATGCTGGGGAGAAAAAAGCCCAACTGAGTTAATAAATGAAACCCTTAAGAGGAAAAACACAAAAACCCAGATACAGAATGGTATTTTTAAATTAACTAAATGTAATTCCAGAGCAAATCACATCGTCATGAAGATGCCAAATAAAAAGCTCACAAAAGCAATTAAATCCTGATCATATTGGGAAAGGATTATGTAGCTTTTCTAAAGTAACAGCATAGCTTTGAAGTAGGAGACGAACTGTTTTATTCATAAAGAAGTAATGAGTTTATTACAGAACACGGGCTTGTTGAAAGGATTACCTTTCCTCCTTCTCCTCAGATAAACTCTCGTCCTCAGGGCTCATTCTTCCCGCTTCCTGTCTGTCAGGATTCTTAAACAAAAAAGCCAAACACTCCGGTAAAAGTGTTTTAAAGAAGCTTCTGCCAAACGTGTGTGTGCAACTCACGCTCTGCTTCTGCTTCGCTCTTCCTTCGAGAACCATCTTCATGTACTTCTCCAGAGGATTTTCGCCTTTTGACTCTTCCTTCAGCTCCTCATCCTCTCCTGTCCCAACCTCTTCTTCCTTTTCTGGTTGCTCCGTCTGTTGCAGCAGCTGATTGGACAGAGTGAATGTTTATCTAAGGTTAACTTGTTCAATAAGTAAAGAAAATGTATTTTAAGAGAGATTTGTGTCTAATAGTTGTCACCATTTCTCGCTCCAGTTGTTCCAGTTCTTGCCGCTCTCGCTCCTTGGCTTCTTCCAGCTCCCTCTGTCTTCGCTCTTGTCTTTCTTTTCGCTCTTTTTCCCATGTTTGCGCATCCTCTTTCTCCTCTTCTGTCCTGGCGGCGTTATCTGAAGCCTGGGGAACCTCTGGAGACATATGGAGTAACACACTGGTTCATATTTTATTTTAAGATACAGCAAATGCCAACAAATGGTCACAATGTAAGATGAACGACAGACTGGCATCGTAAGAATGAGGCCATTCAGCTCATCACCTGAGCCCAAAGATCATGATCATTACTGTTGGGACAAACGACTCACCCTCCTGATCGTGCAAATTTATTGGGTCTTCTGGGAGGTCCCGAGTGAGGGGGCTGGGGGTGACATCGGGGGCCTCCTCGGAGAGAGGGACAGCAGTGTCCAGGAGAAGTTCTGGAATGTGGCCGGGCTCTGAAGGGAGACGCACACAAAGGAGGCCTTTATGCTCCACCATAATGCAGCCGAGCCAGAGGAGCAGCACAGAATACATAATCAGCTGTCCTTCATCTTCACTATTGTGCACGGCCCCTGAAGGGACGTGTTGGAGGCCAGTCACCCACATATAAAAAAATAAAAGTCTTCAGTACCGGACATGATTCATTACATCAACAAATATTAATAAAACAACAAAAAGAGCCTTTTTTTCCTACAATTTGCAAACATTTATTACTGACCAACTGCAGGCGCAAAATGAACACTTCAGCACCACTAACGTCCTGTGCAACTACGGTATACGATGCACTTCTCTGAAAGGATGCATATGATGGTTTTGGTTTAGAAGAGGCAGAAAACTCAAGCAGAAATCCAACAAACTGAGGAAAGGCAAATGGACTTTTTTTTTTAATTAAGACTATCTGCAAAGTCTGAAGCTTAATCTCTGCTTGAAACCATATATTTCAGTTTATAGTTTAAGTCCTTGGATGTGCAGCAAAATGACTTCAAGGATCAAAAACAGAAGTCCAGTTTGGGATTCAGTTTGTTAGGGTGAAACATTTTCAGGATGACAGACTCTACAACAATTTTTTTTTAAACTGCTGAGGAAGTTAGGACATCTCTGTCCCACTGAGACAGGCCAACATCATACAGCAGATCTGTGAAGGTACTTTGTGAGCAAATGCATTCAAAAGCAAAACTCCACTTCCACATGAGGAGCTGACATTGCCAGAATGGAGAAAACTCAACAGAAGTAAAACAAACTTAAACTAAGTCTCCTATCTGTCGGCAACACGGTGCTGAAAAATGCACGCCGACATGTTTGTGCTGCTGCTTCACAATACCTGACGATTTTCCTGTGAGGTCTTCAAGCTTGATCTTCTCAGGCTGCGGGGAGGACTCTGAGCTGGAGAACATGGGCTGTGATTTGGATGGACTGAAAAGCAGCAGACATGACAGTGTTAGTATTCAACACCATTAAATAAAAGACGAATGCTGCAGCGTCCTTGCCGAAGTCGTGGCAGATGGTACCTGGGCTGCTCTCGTGCTGTGCTCTTGAGCTGAGGGCTCTGAGGTAGACTGAGCTCAGGAGAAAAGTCACTGGCGGTGCCCGCCTCGCTGAGAGGGGCATGAGAGAACTGTCCATCAGGCAGCAACTTCGGAAACACCACCGGAGACACGACTGCCTCTAATATAGAACATAATGAAAAAATGATTAAAGAAAAAGTCTAAGCTGGTAGATTTAAGAAGCACTGTGAACCTCCATCTAAATTATTTAGCATTTTTTCTGACAAATTTTCAAATAAGTCTTGTGTTAACTTGTTTTTGAAACGATACCTGCTGCATTTTCCTCTCGTTTCCTCCTGGACGTGGACCGCGATGTGCAGGAAGCTTGTTTAGATGAACCAGAACTTTCACTCGGAGTTTTTTCATCTCTTGGTGGTAAAGATTCAGCCGGCGAATGATGACCATAATCAGTAAAAACTGTCGTGTGGGGCTGGTTGTGGTCTTCTGAAACAGTAACTCCTAGCTGTGCAGACAGGAGGGCGATTTGGGAATCATGGGAAACCAAGGTGGGGGATTTAACGCGTTGAGGAGAATGTGGTTTGAGTAAAGTTTTGTGTTTGTGTGTTAAATGGATGTATGACTGCTGAGAGTCTTGTTTTCTAGGAGGAAAGCTGGGGGAATGGGAGAGATGTGCTTGTGGGGAAAGGGGTTTTGGGGGTAGCATGTGTGAGATGCTGGAGTGCACTGCCCTCTGCTGGTAGCTCCGATAAGCTTCTTCCAAGACTTCTGCCTCCTTCTGCAGCTCCTGGATCCGAGCCTTGGCTTCTGCCACGAGCTCCATGTCAGAGTCAGGAGGATCGCTCCAAAGTGACACGTGTCCTCTCGAGGGTCCACCTGCTTCACAAACACCATCATAATCCACCCTGCCTCTCAGCAGAGCTCTGTCCACGTAGACGTCCGGAGGAACCAGCTTGTCGGCGCTGAGCTCCAGCACGGAGCGATCAACAAGAGAGGGCTTGGGGTTACGCAGCACTTCGTTTTCAAGAGCTGTCGTGATCGATTGAATCGCACAGAGGAAAGAGGACAAACAAACACAAAGGGGTGTTGAACTCTAATACAGAAGAACAACCACCATGAAAGATTAGAGGAAAAAAAATGTAGCTAAACAATTATCTAAAAACATGCAGGTTTCATCTAAATACAAACTGTCTGTTGCCTATTTTTTTATTAAATTACTTCCAATATTAATAAAAAAGGACACTAGGAGAATATTTGACAGAAGTCAAATATTTTACTTGCTAAAATTAAAAGACTTACAAAACAAAATACTTTGAATAAGAGGTTCTTTGTAGCAAAACCTGGAGTTAACTACACACACACATATTGTAAACATGCATACCGGTAACTTAAGCTGACATCATTAGAAGGGTTTATCTACAAACCGGATTCCAAAAAAAGTTGGGACATTAAAGACATTGTGAATAAAAACTGAATGAAATGATGTGGAGATGGCAAATGTCAATATTTTATTCATAATAGAACATAGATGACAGATCAAAAGTTTAATTTGAGTAAATGTAACATTTTAAAGGAAAAATATGTTGATTCAAAATTTCACAGTGTCAACAAATCCCAAAAAAGTTGG
>JARVGQ010000309.1:22197319-22211906 GCA_031762355.1 Hypsolebias martinsi | reverse complement strand
ATATATAATTTCCAGCTTTAGAGACAAAGAAAAATGAAGTCAGTTTACTCATAATTTTCTATCAGTCTTAATTTATCTTCCTAGCTCAGCATGGTAAGCATGTACATATTTATATGCAGCATGTACATGTTGCATGTAAATATTATAATTTTTTTCACTTTTTTGTCATTTATTTTGTACCATTGTTGCATGCTTTAGTATTTTCTTGTTTGTTCTTTTTGTTTTTTAACGAGTCAAATTGTTTCTTCTCATCCTGAGCATTTCATTGTACTGTTAACCTTGCGTATGACAAAAAACATAACTTGAACTAGCTATATTCTTTAATTGTTTGCCATACATATAAGATTCATCATGCTGCATGATGTGAGGCAAGAAGATGGAATCAAAAACTTTTTCAATGACGTGTATGATTTGTACATTAAGGTAAGTTTTGTTCCATGCTATAATTAAAATAAGCACAACAGCACACCATTTGTCCTGTTGATCCTGATGTTTAAGTCTGTTGTTTTCCAGTTTGCTATGAATCCTTTCTATGAAGTCAGCGCACCAATCCGCTCAACAGCATTCGAGAGGAAAGTCCAGTTTCTTGGGAAGAAACATCTTCTAAGTTAATCGCTTCATGCAGGCGTTTGAATCCTTGTTGTATATATATTGAATGTACTTGTTTTTCCTCATCTTGATGCACAAAGATGTATTTTAGCCTAACTGAACATTTTGTATAAAATGTCTACTGTGATTCTGAGACTTTTCTTGTGGTCATTATCTAGTTTTGATTGTGGACAATAAAATGTATGTAAAAATGCTTTAAGAATGAGCGAACCTAAAATAATACTCAGAAAACTTGACACAAGCAGTTCCTTGTTATTTATGAAGTTCTGGTACATACAGAGCAGATTACCAAGATAAGATTTGGTTCTTGACTATCTTTAGAATATAGTGACCCATTCTTTAGCGTTCATGCTACAAAACATGCCTATCAGACAGTTCTGTTTATTCAGCAGATCAGTTTTACAACTTTATATTATGAGAAGTTGATGTCTGCCTTGCTTTCAAATTAGATAGTAGCTTTTAGAGTACATATAGGACAATGTTAAGAGGTTGTATTAAGGTTATCAGAACAACAGATGGAACATGAAAAAAAAATGCAATCAGTACTTCATTACTTTCAGAAAGGGAAAAAAAGCTGTAATTGCAATTTCTAAGGTACAACTCGCTTACAAACTGCAAATAAGTCTAGAAAATGAATTGTACAAAGAAATGTCATGCATGTGAAATTTATTTCCAGTGGGGCCTCAGTGTTTATACCAGCCTCGATGTATTCATGAAGCAAACTGCAAAAGCAAAACTTCAAGATGATAAAAGTTTCCATTCACAAGGTTGTACAAAAGAAAACAAGATATCATTGTTATCAGAAACAGGGTTACTGGATCGCATAAGTTATTTTTATTACATAACACATTTACATTTTTTTTAGCTACTCTGTGCAGTTGTGTCATGGTATTGAGGGTTAGATATTCAGATTTTTGGAACACATTTATGAAAAAAAAAAAAACCATGAATAGCAACTTCGAGGAACGTGGAATATTTTAATGTTCTGAGATCATCATTGACCAACATTAGTAGTTGCCGTTTCCATTCCATAATTTTAAGTCACAATTTAAAAAAGTGGGAAAGCTGAAGCAATGAGTAACAGTTTATTCATTTTTACATCAATTTAGTGTTTTAGGCTAAAGCCCAACAATTAGAATCACCAAACCTTCGAGAAATCAAAAGAACAGCATAGTTTGTTATACAGTGCCAAATCCTTACAGCCTCCACCTAACAGGCACAGCAGAGGTTTATTAGTAGCAGTTCCTGGATGTTAGGAACAGCAAGCAGTAGCAGAGCGGGGCTTTCTGTGTAGCTTGACTGTGTCCGTGGGGATAAGGTAGTCGGTTTTGTCATCCATTACTAACACTCTATGCACTGCTTCCTCAAAGGCCACTGCTACATTGGTGGCATCCTTAGCACTGGTCTCATAATACGGGTAGTCCCCATTCTCCTGACACCACTGCCGAGCATCTTCCGAAGACACCTGCCTCTCTGTCACATCCACTTTGTTGCCCAAGACCACAAACGGGAACTTCTCCGGCTCCTTGATATCAGCGTAGTAGATGAACTCTTTCTTCCAGTTGCTCAAGTTGTGAAAACTCTGGTTATCATCCACACTGTAAGTGAGCAGGCAGCAATCAGAGCCACGGTAGAAAGGAGTCCTCAGGCTGCGGAAGCGCTCCTGTCCAGCAGTGTCCCAGATCTGGAGGGTAACGTTGCACCCGTCTACGGTGAGTTCCTTGTTTAAGAACTCAACACCAATGGTGTGGAACAGGTGAGCATCAAACTTGTTGGTGACGTATCGATTCATCAAGGAGCTCTTTCCAACCCCACCATCACCAAGCAAGATGACTTTCAATGTGGACTTCTTCGCTGCCATGGCTACAGATCCCTAATCAATCAGTTTGAAATGATTTTACCTGTTAGAAAAATGCATAGGAAATAATAAAAAAAATAAGACTGTAAAAACGCAAAAAGATACTGTACTTTTAAAACAGCAAGACAAAATTACTTTTCTCTTACCCCAGATTGCTTTAACCGCCTTCACTTGTCCAGATCATGTGCTGCACGGCCCAGTGTCCGTCACATGCTCATTTGTTTATTGTTGATGTTGGCAGCCGTATAACATTTAACCCGCTGAAACACAATGTCAAACCATTATTTCCCCTGTTTAACACACGGTTCTGGGCAGCAGTTACAAATGAACAGAACGAACAAGATCATGAAGCTTGTGACTATAAGTATCACTACATTAAATCGCTGTAAAATTATATAAATTGAAGGAACGAGAATAAGCCCACCCTTCAGCTTTAACCAAGCTAAGCTAATTTAGAAAAAAAAAAAAAAAAAGATAACAGCTAGAATTGAAATTCCACTAAGAAAGCCAGGATTCAGTCTACGTACCTTACAGTTTGAGTCTGACACAGCTACTTAATCAATTAAAAAACGACACGAAATAAATAAAACGCGGATTCATTCGTTTGACAGCTCGAAGTAAAGCCAGATCGCACCTTTTCCTGGTTCAGCTCAGAGGGGTAATGCTAACAGCTAGCTGCTGGCTGCTAGTGAGCTTCTGTGGCGTGAGATCACGTGATTGTGCTAACGCAGCCTGCGATTGGATGTCAACAATCAGGCCTGTTCGACGTCTATATAAAATATTTTTATTTTAAAAAGGGAATACCTAATATTAATGTTTTTTTCTTTGATTTGTGCTGACATTTTTTTATTTTCTATTCATAGATAAAAGAGTCATCTTTTCTTTTTTGTACTAACATCATTTTACCACTAGGAGGCGACATTAAGCTTCTTCGGTCAGCTCCAGAGCAGTTAATTCAGTCATTCAACTTTTATTTATACAAGTTAGTCTCACTGAGTTAATAAGACTCATTTACAAGAGAGACCTGTTCCAAACAGAACATATAAAATACTGACAACAATAAGAATAAACAATAAACCGCAGTAAAAATGCAGTTAAAATAATAGTGTCATAAAACAAATCAGGGGGCCGTAAAACAGGGGGGAAATATTACAAACTAACATTTACATGTTTCTATTGACATTATCAAATGAAATGAACACATTTATCCCGGTGTTTTAAATATGCACTTGGCTACAAGGAAATGAACAAGGGTATTAAAGCTCACTTTAACCATTTGCATTTACAAAACGTTCTTTGCAGTTATGTTGGTGAAGATTCTCAGTCATCCAGGACATGATGAATTCAATAATGTTCAATACAAAAACTCTTCTGTTACAAATAAAGTCCAGTTGTTTTTGTACTGAACATTTTTTTTAATTCTTTGCTGTTAGTTTTGCTGACCTAAAACAATTTGTATAAAGTTACATTTTTACATTTATCTACTTACATCACGAGTCAAGTGTACAGAAAAAAAGCAGACAATCTTTAAAAAAAAAGGTTTAATATAACAACAGAAGCATAATTCCAGTACAAATTTTGCAACATACACGTATATGCATTTTTAGCACCTAAACAAGACAGCCTTCAAAACTTTACTCATTTATGATAGGTGCAATACTTCCCCTGGAAATTCACATTGCATTTCATTGTTTTTTTGTTTGTTTATTTTTTGTTTGTTTAATTCAGCACAATACTGTCAAACCCATATAAGCTCTTCCACCTGTTCCTGAGATCTGAGTTATCTGTGTTTCATAAGACTAACTAGAAATTCAAAATATAGAATGTAGCAGGGTGGACTGATGTAGCAGCACAGTGTGCACCCTTTGTAGATATTTATTTTCTTTTGATTGTGCTGTGGTTATTAGAGTAAAGGAATCCTTGACATGTGGGCATCATTTTTGATCCAAGTTGAGGAATCCTAAAAGACTGGACCTACATCCTCTTGACAGGTCCCTGAAGTCAACGCAACATTGTCCAGCCCTAGCTCGCCTCCAACGCCCTTCCCACGCTGAGCTTCAAAGATAATCTGAAAGACGTTGAGTAGTATTAGTACATTTTTAAATTGCACATTGCACAGTATACTTTAAAAGCAATAATAATGTTCTTATTACATAAACAAACTACCAGTACATTTTTATGACCTGCTGCCAAAGCTCAACATTGTTTTTTGCCTGTGTCTGT
This sequence comes from Hypsolebias martinsi, assembly GCA_031762355.1. Classification (NCBI taxonomy): domain Eukaryota; kingdom Metazoa; phylum Chordata; class Actinopteri; order Cyprinodontiformes; family Rivulidae; genus Hypsolebias; species Hypsolebias martinsi. The sequence continues at coordinate 22,207,216 of JARVGQ010000309.1, read as the reverse complement.
ATGTTTGATTGTCTTGCATGTTAACAAAATATCCAAACTGTGAAAAAGTAAATCTTTACATCTGTAACAGACTAATTTCAGGAGTAAACCAATTTAAGATGGCAGCCAAAGCTATTTGACCCTAGCCAGCACACAAATTGCTATTCAAATTTAAATATGTTCTAACATTTGATGTGGTTGTACAGTGGCCTTAGTTTTAATTTAGCACCGGTGAAAAGTAAAGTTGTTATTTATTTATTTTTGTTTGGGGGTTCTGTTATTATATTTATGAGTCAATGCAACAAAATAAACAAATGTAAAAGTTAACAGATCATTGTAATATTTGGTTTATTTACATATTGACTTTAATTGCTGGGTGTCCGGCCCCTGAGCTGCTGCTTTCAGTAGCTGTGTCTCCCTGAGCAGTTTAGTTGAACATCCTGCTTTAGAGGGTGGAACACAGTTTATTCCATATCCAAAACCTAAACTGAGTTTGGAAAAATGTAAAACATGGCTAAAGCCCTGCGGGCGACCTCACGAGCTGCCCAATACAACAGTGATAAACAGGAAGTACAACATGTTCATCTGTACGAACTCCAGGTAAATCCTCCATTTTTTGTCATAATTACATTGCATGCTTAATAGTTAAATCAAAGGTTAATGCTTGAAGCTAGTTGTGTTTTGTTTTGTGTGTTTCGTGTGTAGATTTATCTATGTTGCAGTTTAGTATTTGTTTGTTATGATCATCTTAGCTAGTGCGTCTGTATTGCACACTGCTAGCTTAGTGCTACTTCTTGCTGTGCCATTAACTCTACAATAGTTATTGAATCAAGTATTTAATTATGGAGGTAAATGTAGATGTTTAACAACCTGTTAAATTGTAACAGAATGCAGGAAATTGCATCTATTTTATTTAAAAATTTCTGGGAGAGGACCCCCAGACCCCCCTGCCAGTGTGTTCCCCCACATTATGAGTGCTTCTGACACCAATGGCCACCACATTGTCCAAGCCAAGAACTATTGTCAATACTGGGGGCTAAGCACCCCAAAAGGTCAGATTCTAGAATCACCCCTGTGGTCATAGCTGAAAGTCATCCTCAATACTCCGAGCACTAACTATCCTGTGAGATCTCACAATATTGTGTATAGGAATGCCTTTTTATTTTGCAAATGAAATGTCTTCTATTGCTTGTGTTAACGTTTTCAAAATAATCCACATTTTTATATGAAATGATCACATGACTCACAGATTTTGGTGCTTCGTCTTTCCAGGCCACGGTGAGGAGCTCTGTCTGCCAGCTCTGGTGTTTGCTTTGGGTCTGCTCCCACACTGGGTAAGCATTGTTATCCAGCAGCACCCGCAGTGAGCCCACGTTATGGCCAACCACACGGTAGTCAAAGGTGAGACAGAAGCTGCCCTGCTGTGGCTGGTCGCTGAGAAGCAGCTTCAGCTTGGCCACCTCCTCTTGCTCCCCAAGCAGCCCGCTCAGTGCCATGTAATACTCAGCACCTGATGGGGTTTAACTTCGATATAAGTCATTCAATCCAAACAGGAGAACAAAAAGTAAGATGAATTATTGTTTTATTACCATTATCATGATATGCCACAGTCCAGTCCATGTCATCAGTCCTGTCTTGAACCCATTCACAAGCTCCTTGATCAAAGTTGCAGTCCATGGTATATTCTAAGCAACATCAGATTAACAGCATAAACATTAATTTCAGCTGTAATAATAGAACAGATTTACCACAATTACCTTGCTGAGGTGGATCAACTTGAATTTCTTTGATTTCTGTGGCTGGGCCGAACACAGACTCAAAGTCTTCTGAAATGTTAAAAGTCATGATGAGAAAAAAAAAGTGATTATTTTTTTACAGCATGGATATTCTGACTATCAGACATTCTGTTGAAAGATTCTTGAATTCATTCACATTAGACACTTGCATTCCAATACTATGATCACGCTGAAAATCCTATAAATCCTGTTATGATGTTTTTCAACAGAGACTTAAGGTAGGATTTCCTGAAGGCAAAAGTAGCAAATAAGGAACGTTTATTCAACCACTGCACCTACAAAAATCCCACTGTACTTTGAAGCACTTCTTTAGTTGTTATAAAGTTAGGAATTGTGGGAAAGGTTGTGAGCAATAAGCAGATTACCTGTAGTAGATAGCTCTTTGAGCAATGTCAGTTTGGAGGAATAGAGTTTAATTCTTAAATTCACTAACAACTATGGGGCTAAGACCAAAGTGTATCGCTCCTGTCCTAAATTATAATAAAGTGTTATGTGTTGTCATCATTTTATGTTCCCATACAATGGTGAAATTGGCTCTCTGCATTCAACCCATTGCACACACTCAGGTGAAGCATTGAGCAGCTATTGAAAGTGCCCTGGGAGCAATTGGGGATAGGGTGTCCTGCTCAGAGACAACACGAAATGTGCAACAACTGGGGATCGAACCTGAGAATTTCGGGTCCTGGGTTGGCCAGGCCTCTACACCATCTCGGCCCCCATAAAAACAACTTTAGTCTCAAAATTCTAGAGCTTTTCATGAAAATGTGTTTATAAACTTGCAGATCTGTGTAAATGATGCATTGCACACTTATCTAAAGTTTATTTTGGGTATTTGTAAGTGGAATTATTGGCAGCAACACCTGACTTTAGCATTTTCCATACAGCTTGAAGCACTTACAGCAGATTAACATAATTTCTGCTGGAATAACCTTTACAATAGTACCGCGGTTGGTTAATCTCGGACTCGCTCTATTGCGGTTTTTCTTAATTAATTTAATAATCCAGTTGGCTGATTGATGGATGAGCAGCATGGTCAACATGGAATTTTTATATAAAATAAATTATTTTAAAATATTTATCACCTCCTGCACCTCTGTGCAGCCCACACTGCAGGATAAGCTTCTTCCTGCAGCTGATCAGCTGTTCTCTGTGCAGAGCAGAGAAGTAGGCGTGGCCAAGGCCACTTACAGGTGGCTGAGAGGAGGCTGAGAGCTAATATTACATTCTGTGCTCTTTTAGAGTGTTTAGAGTTTAGAAACATTGTGTGTATATATACACACACTAGCTAAACTAGCATGTGTATTTATGTGTATATGTATATACACACTACGGATCCCCGGCGATTAACGAGGGACTACTGTAATGTCAAATTGATGGTGATATCAAAGTTTATGAAATAGCATTTTTATGATGTGAAACTTGTGAGATTGAAGTTGTTGTAAAATGGCTATCTACAACAGGTAAGATAATATTTGCCCATCACCTTTCTACAGAATCCAATTTCAAAGAGCTATCCCTTTAGGTTTCTAGTACATTTTACATTATGCCACCAAACAATTTACACTTTTTGCCTGTCCATTTTGTTGATCTTACTGTTGTAGTTATTCATTACTTTACAGATGATTAGTATTATTAAATATAAAATGCAAATTACCACACAATAAATGTAAATACTATTGAAGAAGCATAAAATCAGCTTTATTTCAGTCATTTATATCTGAATACTGGTAATGGTCTCTTCAGTAAACATCAAACTGAGCTATATAATGAAGTACCATGTGTTGGTTTTATTTACATAGTTTATTATAGAAAGGCTTTACATGTAGGCCTTTGTCAACAAGTTTTAATAAATAGCAATACTACGTGACATCATTGTATTAGTGATAGAAAATCTCATAACTTGTCATTTTTAAGTGCACAATATTTTCATTCCATTGCATGAAACGTTTGGAAACAAAGATGCAAAAGGCAGAAAATGGGGTTTTCTCCAACAGGTGTAGACCTGTCCTCTTGTTTCTAAAGTCTTCAAATGTTGCAACTTTAGGATAACCCCCCAAGTATTCCAAGTTCCTGCAGCAAACCACCCCCCTCCCTGAAAAGCAGAAGAGGAGTGACATCTGGAGTTATTGAACCTGCTCAGCCAAAGACGGCTGGTGTTACAGAGGAGCAGCGTGTTGATGACAGGCTTTCCTACAGGGAGGCAAGTCTTTTAGCACAACAGCTGTTTTGGGGAATGCATAATAAAAGGTTTGGGGGCTATGCAACCTCTGTTCCTCCTCCTCTGAGATGGGAAGCAGGGACAGGATGAGGTTTATCCTCGGGCTCACACATGCCAAAGGAGTAAAATTCCTCCCTGGAGGTGATGGATGTCTTTGGGGCTTGTCTCCTCTTGCCATCTTGGATCCAATGAGACGTGTGTTTTTGTAAAAATCAAGGTTAGTGTTGAAAAACCACCTCACTTATTTTTCATTGGTGAAAACTATCACATAACCTCTGTCTTTTGGACAGGTTTTTTAATAAAGTATTGACAATCAATCAAGTTGAGCCAGTAGTAATGGAATATGTTTTTTTGTTAATATTTTCAGATGCTTCAAAAGGTACTTCAGACTGTTTGAAGTGTGATTCTGCTGAAATGCTATGAGCAATTAATATCTTACCTGTTAACTGATCAATTAGTTTCAATTTGGACCAAAATGTCAACAGCTTGACTGAAGCCAGACTGGATTATTGTTGTCATAAAACAACTCTAATCTAAATAATAATAATAATAATAATAATTGAACTTACAGCATTAAAGTAAGTACTGTATATGTCTCAATAAAATTTAAAACTTAAAAAAAAGATTTAGAATGAATTGTTATTTATTTATTTATTTAATTAATTAATTAATTAATTAATTAATTAATTAATTAATTTATTTATTTATTTATTTTTGTCAGAAAAGTGTCCCATTTGTTTAGATAGAGCAGTGGGATCTTGGTTATACTATTTGAAAACTAGACTGCAACTAGCATAGTGGGCGGAGCTTGTCCTTTGTGGCTTCAACTACCACTCCAGCCATGTGTTAAGTTATGATATGATGTTTATAATCTTCCCATATACATGTAGCTCCATTAAAAAATTAAATAAAATAACTTTAAGACTATATCAGTTTGCTTTTTGAAATGGTCTGTAATACCACATGTGATAACAGAAAACATTTCACATAGAAGTTAATTTTTCTTCAGCTTTACATAAGCAAAAGCAACAAGATGCATTTTATTTTCATCAAGGACTCAATCCAGATGGATTTATTTATTTATTTATTGCTAACAGATGTTAAAATGAGAGTAAAATCTAAGAAATAAAACACTCACCGAAAACATCTCCTCTTGGATGGAGCTGGTTTTCTTCCTCTTCCTCCTCCTTCACTTCCTGCCCAGGAAATGTCTTTCCTCTGTCCTCCGTCTGGGGGCCGATGTAGACCTCTCCGTCGTAGTCGAAAGCCTGATGGGGAGGCGGCGTTGCAACAGTTTCAGGGATGGTGTTTTTGATGTCCTCATTGCTCGGCTTACCTCCCAGAATCCAAGGCCTCACTTGGGAGTCAGGGATGGCTGCAGGCAGGAAACGATTAAAAAAAAAGACACATGGACACACAATTACAGTCAAATACTTTATCAGGCCTCAGACACTTTTGCTTATATTCTGCACAGCTTTGCTTCAGTTAATAATCACTTCTTTGCAGACATTTAGAATCAAAAATAAGATATCTTTCAGTGAGCTCATGAACATGCCAACACAAAATTCAAAACTGACTGCGGATTAAAGCAGGCTGCGACAGTTAATAATATAAAACATGTCATGCTGAGGATGCATCAAGCTGCGAACGCTGTGGGCAAACAGTTCCAGTCATGATCAAGACAGAGACGGAGAAGATGTTCACCGCGGTCAGGCTACGGAAGAGATGCATGAACCGCGGTTGCACGGCACGGAGAAATCAGCAGAAGCTGGTTTCCACAAAGTCTCACCATTGATGAAATCGTCTGCACTGCCTTTGTCTCCATCCCGCCGTCTCTGATAAAATGGTTTGACTATAGAAAAATAAAAGCATCTTCATTCACAAACCTCTAACCTGTAGTCGGCCGTCATTTGGTTACTCAGCCCTGTTTGAAGATTAAAGCGCTAAATTTTTTTTTCTCATTTCTCCTCAGAAGGCTGGATAGAAGTTATATTAATGCAGGCGTGTTTCCAATTTGTGCCTCAACTGCTAAAGTCTGCAAAAGAAGATTGGAGTCCAAAGACAGGAAACTAACGTTGGCAGGACGCCAGTTTTCTGAAAGTTTGAGTCCAAATGAAATGTGCAGCTACAAAACTCTTCCTGACGTATCTGACATCCTTTTGATTTGGAAAAAGTCTGCCGTCTGCTTTTGACCCCTTTCAGTGCAATTTAAAATGAACTGTATTATAAGTTCCTGTTGCAGATATCAGATCTCACCGGAGCACTCAAAGCCGTTGCCTCTGAAGCCAGACTTGCACTTGCACTTGTAGGACCCGCGAGTGTTCAGACACACGGCATGGTGGCTGCACTTGTGGCTTTCGGCTGCACACTCATCAACATCTGGAATTTAAAGAACCCTTTCACTGTGATTTCAAAAGTGGAATTAGTTGCAGATGTTTCACTTTACAAAGACCTCACAGAGCTTACCTACACAGTCGTATTTGCCGTTGACATATTTCAGATCGTAGCCGTCCTGGCATTTACAGTAGTAGCTGCCAAAGGTGTTCACACATTGTCTGTTGTAAGGGCAGAGGTTCTTGCCAGTTGTGCATTCATCGATATCTGAATGGGGAAAAATTGGCAGATTAAAAAGCATTATTAATGAATGCAACTCAAGCAAACATTGTATGCATGATATGGTACAATACATCTTCACATACGTAATTTTTATGAAACTAAAAAGTCATGTAAACACGATAGTTAAATGTTGTTTTTGTAGTAGAGGTGACTGTCTAAGTTGAAGCCTGTCCAAAAGTAACCTTGAGACAGTAAACCATGCTTTCATAACATCAAGGCTTACTGCAATGCACTTCTATTTGGAATCAGTCAGACCTCTGTTGCACGTTTACAACTGGTTCAAAATGCAGCAGCTGGATTTTTAACTGGCACAGGCAAAAGAGAGCACATTACTCCAGTTCTGGCCTCCCTTCACTGGCTCCCGGTTCACTTCCAAATTCATTAAAAAATCCTCCTGTATGGTTTTAAATCTCTTAACAGTTCTGCTCCCTCCTATCTCACTGATCTGCTGCAGCCATATGTCCCACAGCGCTCTCTGAGGTCAGCAGGCCAGATGTTTTTATTGGTTCCAGGCACTCGTTTTAAGCTCAGAGGTGACGAGTTACCACTGCATGTCACACAGTCTCCCTCTCTCACTGTTTTTAAGTCTTGTTTGAAAACTCACTTTTATTCCCTGGCTTTTGACACTGTGTGAGTTGATTTGATCTTGTCTGTATTCTGTAATGTTTGTCATTTAGTTCTTGTCTTTACCTGTTTGGATCTTTGTATTTGGTTTGTTTTTGCTGTACAGCACAATGGTTGACTTTGTTGCTGTTGTAAGTGCTTTATAAATAAAGTAGTATGGGATGGTATTTGTTGATGATTCTCTCCAGTTTGAACTAATTCAACTAAAAGCCTACTTTTTTTTAATAGCCTATAAAGCCAAATCTACACATTCTTTCACACGTAGAAAAAGAAATATTGTTGGTTGCCTTACTTTGTTTAAGGAATTCTGACATAAATTTCTAGTGAGGGGTTTAATAATTTGCCAGCCACCGATTTGATTATGATAAGCTTGTATTAGCATACAGCATTAAAAAGGATCCGTTTCAGTCTCTTTTGAATTCTAAAGGAATGAAAATGAATTCTGTTGCAAGCAGAAAGCTTAGAACTGACAGAGCACATAATCGGCCCATGGAAGTTGTTCTTGAAAGCAATTTTTCGACCCAACACTGAATCCTCAATTAAAGTGTGTCACATAACTAAGTTGAATTGGGACTTCAGCTGGCTTTATGACAAGGTAGTATTTTATTGTGACAGAAGGAAAAGCTCACTGGGAGTGGAGAGGTGAAACATTTGATGAGGCACAGGTAGAAGGGATGAAGTTCTGAAAGCTTTTATTATTCTTGATGGAAACTGAGCTGTTAGTCTTGATCCTTCTGATCTGCTGGATGTGATTTGCTGATGTCATATTTTATGTTTGATGAGTGTGAACAATGTGCTTCCACACAAGTATGTTTTTATGCGTGATTTTTCCGTATTTGTTCATAAACTAGATTTAGGTTAAAATGTCTCTGTAATCAACGTCAGACACTTTTGGTCTACTCACAGTTTCCAGGTGAATGTATTTGTGTCTTGAACTGAGGTCAGTGTCATATCTTGAATAAGAAGTTATCACAATGACTCAGCAGTGATGAGGAGACAACAAAAACATCAGTTTTGAAAATAGACCTGTTAAACTCCATTGTACATATTCCCTTTACCCCCACATTGTGCACCTTTACGTTCAGGTTGGAAAATCCCAACTTCTTTTGTGACATAAGGTGGAGAACAATGAGGTAAGGCTATGTGAATCCACAAAGATTTTTCAGATGCACACCTGAAACGAAGGGAACAAACTGTACTTGTAAACACATTGAAAACACTTTATTGATATTAAAAAAAATTTTAATGTCCACTTTATTCTGAATAATTTACTTGATAATATAATATGTTCTTGTAACAATCATAATAGTTTTATGTATTCTACAGCATTTTGTTTGGTACTACTGTTGTTCTGTTTTAAAATGTAAAAAACAAACGTGCTTAAGTCCAGATAACCAGATTTATATGGAATTTTTGCACAATGAAGTCATGTTTCTTTACATAAAAGTGACATCTAATGGCATTTTTATAAGGGTTTCTCATTATTTTACCAATCATTTATTTGCTATTCTTATTTCCCCATGTAGCTATTCCCGCTTCTACCTTTACGCCTGTTTTTGGCCCTTATTTTGAAGACACAAAGCAGAGTAGATAATAGTCTGAAGCAAAATGGGACACCCCTTCATAAAGTATTTTTTATGCTTTATAAATGTGTAATGAATGTCATAAGTCTGTTTTTTTTTTTTTAAGAAAAACTATGTTACTAAACATGTTCATCAACACACACCAAAATAAACATTTTGGTAAAGGCAAAGAAACTACTTTATTATATAAATGCATGATTTTCATGCTTATTAAGGACAACATTAATAGCAAACAAATTCAATCAGCATACATCAAACTAAACAATGGACTGGTGGTTGTTACAATATATAATTTTTTATTTAAAAAAAAGTCTTGTATTTATGATTGTATTCATAAGTTCCACTCATAGTTTGAAGCATCTTTGTTCAAATAATCACATAGTTTTATCATTTTGACATCTTTACATCACAGAAAGGACATTCTGACTCTTTGGCATGAACATCAAAAATAGAGGAGTACCTACAAATTTTAGGACAGCGAGTGAAATAGAATTAGGCTTTTGCAAGTTCAAATTAAGGGCCAAAATGGAGCAGTTACACTAGGAATTAGTACTTGGTGGACGTCAGGGGTGTCCACACTTTTTTAGCATACAAGCTGCTTGTAAAATGACCAAGTCAAAGTGATCTACTTACTATAAAAATACAAAACATATGCTTATTTACGGCAGCACAGTGGCACGGTTGGTAGAGCTGTTGTTTATAAATGAGCAGGCTGCCCCACTTCAAACATTAGTCCAGGGGTCTTTCTGGGTAGAGTTTGCATGTTCTCTCTGTGCATGCATGGGTTTTCTCCAGGTACTCCGGTTTTCTCCCACAGACCAAAAACATGCAAGTTAGACTGATTGCTTACACTAAATCGTACATAGGTGTGAGTGCGAGAGTGAATGGTTGTTTGCCTCATTTGTCTCTATGTGTCCCTGTGATGGACTTGTGACCTGTCCAGGGTGTCCTCCGCCTCTCGCACAGTGATGGCTGGACATAGACACCAGTGACTCCCATGACCCTGTAGGAGACAAGGGCTGTTACTCCCTTATTCCTGTCAATAATTATACAAGACTCGTTCGAGTCTCAAAATAATAAT
>JARVGQ010000309.1:22134567-22145321 GCA_031762355.1 Hypsolebias martinsi | reverse complement strand
TTTGATAATTATGTAGGGTACTGTGTTAGGATAGGCTAAATACTTGGTAATACAGTACTGTACATGTATATGGTGCAGTTTGTACGTATGTTCCGACTTACATCAAATTCGGTTTACGACGGCGCCGTGAGAACAGATCTAAGTCGTAACCCGAAGACTACCTGTACTACTATCAAGAAGTGGTTTCTTTCATGTAACCAGTGACTCATGGTTTCTCCCATAACTAAATTAATCTTTTTAGATCTTCACTTTGAATATCTGTTTTTGCAAAAATAATTAACCTTTTTCATTACTTAAACTACAAGAATAAAGTTTTGTTTCTGTTATACAACACTTTAAAAGCAGTGAAAGCTAAACACTGCTCCCCACCCCGCTTTTTTTGCATCATTCAAGATGGCAGAAGTCTTACCTGAGTTAGCATCTCCTGTTCGTGCAGGAGCATGAGTTTGCTGGCAGACCCCTCCGCTCTGTGCTCCAGCATCAGAGAGAAGTGCTCAATGCACTTAATGGATAGTTTTTCTTGCAGGGTCATGATGACGTCCTTTCACATAGACAATGTCATAGTTAATTCAACGATAAGAACGGTGCAGATGCAGCAACTTCCATGTTCTCAGCTCAGAGCCACAACATTAAATCATTTTCACAGCTGAGGACATAAAAGCATGAGCATTTTCCCATAAACAATCACAATTCCAACTGCAATTAAATTATAAAATGCAAATGTGAATCACAAACTTCTCACCGCTTCACAATAATGTATGCTTCAAATGACTTTTTTTAATTGAATTACTAGTTTGAGTTTGAATAAAATTCTAAATGTCATCTTTAAGAAAAGAGGCTGCACCTCAGAATGTGAAAACCGAACATCACTTTAAATTACGTAAGAGCTTTTCACTTTGAAAGGAGCTTCTTCCCAGCACATACCTTAATGGATGTGTTGCTGTCGAATTTAAATGATTTAGTCTGCCCATTCTCCAGATACACCTTCAGAACATTTGGCATAAAAAGCAGAGAGTTGTCTTTGACCGTTTCCTGAGGAGAGAATAAAATTAATATGATTAACAAATTTATCTTTTTTAAATAACTGAAAGCTGTAAAACTGTTGTAGTGCGGCGATGTTGGCTGAGAAAAACTAATTTATAGAGAATTAAATAACGCTGGAATATAAAAGAACGACTGAAAGGCTTTTGGACCAAAAAGTATTCTCACATCTCGTGACCTAGTGTCAGTTATCTGTTTGATATGCAAATTTAAAACTGCAAACTGGGCTTTGTCCAATGCTTTAATAACATAGAAACATTTAATTAAAAAAATACTGCGTTATTTGTCCATCCACTTTTTCCTTTACAGTTTATTTTAATTGAACTGTTGCAACTTCATATTGTTATAACCCTTTCAAAAGCTGAATGCTTAAAGAATAAATGGTGTCTGGTGTTACTTACTGGGACTTGTCCATTGATGATGACCTCCTCAGCGAAGCGGACTTTGACAGGATTGGTCTTTAACTTTGCCTTTTTGGCCGCGCTGATAAATGCTGATTTGGGTGACTTAAATGAAAAAAAAAAAAAAAAAAGAATAAGTATTTTAAAGACAATTTGCTTCCTCAGAGATGATTCATGTAATTCCTTCTTAGATCATGTCAGGCTTTTACAACTCCTCTTGTGGCTGATGCAATAAAGGCAACATTCTTTGAGGCAACATAAGGACAATGCCCTTCTGCCATCAGTTTATTGATGCTATAAACAAATCCTCTTGCAAAAAGGAAAACAAAAATGACAGGGTGATTTTAGGAGCACAGTCTTTTAGTAACTTTCTTGTGCATTTTTTTGCAACTGGATCAAATTTTAAATAATTTACTCTGAAACACTAAATCTGCAGAACAAGAAAACTTTACTATGCGTTTCATGAATTACAAAAAAAATTCCCAACGCGTTTTTTTTTTTTTCCAAGCATGCACTGGTGTTTTTGGAAGGAATTCAAGCATAGGTATATTTCCACTGACTTATTATGTGAAGTGCAAACAAAGGTTGCATGGAGTGCACACTCCTGGCACTGCGTGCTCACCACCATCTGTTGCTTTGTGAATTTAGGAAATGTTGATGTGGCAGGTTCATAAGAGGTCTTTTGTGGATCTGACTCTTCGGTATCAGAGGAGTCGGAAAAGGGCTTTGGCGGTTGGACTTCCTTTGAGTTACACATGGCTCCAACACTTTAACTAAGGCCCAACTGGTTCCATGCCAGTACAAACATACGGTGTGATTAATGACTTGCTTTCATTGAGTCAACAAAATAATCAGATCCAAAAGAACCAACGGCTCATTAGAATTTCATTCACAGAGGAGAAACTCACAGGGTATGGCTGAACGACAGTCAGCAATATGGACTCCTTGCAGCTCCTGCAGGACACAAAAGAAAATTAATGAAATTACTTAAAAAAAAATGCTTATCAATTAAAAAAAAAAAAAAAACTGTCATTCCTTTTTAGTACTTTTGGAACTCAGTTAAAAAAAAGAATGTTGTTCTCCAATGGTGGTCCTAACAAATCTGATTTGCTCCCAAGACCGAGTCCATTCAAGACCAGTGAATTAACCACCACACGGGCACTTTTCCCTGTTTACGGTTTGACACACAGGTCAGACAAGGATCATCTGCATGCAGCTCAGGAGTGTCAGTAAAAAATACTGAGCTGCTCAAAAATGTCAACACCGGCACATGACTGAATCACACTGAATGAAACAGGTGGCTCGGATAATGCGTCTGCCCACGTGAATTTTATTTTGAAGCACTCCAGAATGATACAAACAAAATACAGTAGAGCAATGGATGCAGCCATCAACCACATGTCAATGAATGTTAAATAGCTGATGACTAAAATAGTTTGGCTAAAGACATTTGAGTGGAATTATCAATAAATTGCTTGTTTTTATGTTATTCAATCATCAACAACAGGATTGACATCAGGCTTACCTGACGAGGTCGATGACCCTCTCTCTGGGAGCTGAACTGACTGGCTCATTATTAATCATGATGATCTCATCCCCTGGGATCAGCTTGCCTTCAGACGGACCCCCTGCCAACACACCAAAACTTCAGGCACTGAAATTGTACGCAGTGGTCTCAATTTTTGAAGTGTTCTGTATTTTGGCTCAAAGCTCTGCTTGACGCTTACTCATCCACTGCTGTTAAAATCAGTGAATCATCAGCATAAGTGGATTTTCCTCCAAGCTACATTTTCAGAGTAGTTCATCTCATGTTCATGCAGTTGTGGCTGCAGACTGAATGAGTCAGTGTTGGCGGGTCACGTTACCTGGTGTGACTGAGCGGACCACTACGGGTTTCTCACTGCCGGCCACAAATCCAAAGCCGAGCACGGGGTCTCGCCTCATGTCCACCTTCCGGGGCGCCGGCGGCACAAACTTGTCTCCATCCAGACGAACTTCCTCCAGGGAGCTGCTCTGGGAGATGTGGCTAAAGGAATGAGTAAACATTTATTAGCTTTTCTTTGACACATTATGAGTCACTTTAGTGTGGTGTTGTGCATACTGTTAAAGCAATAGTCCAAACCTTTTGAAGTGGGATCCTGTGAAAAGTCTACAAATAATAAGATCTTACTTGTTACAGATAGCTCTTTGACCAACCTGTTTATATTTGACTCGATTCATGAGCTAACAGCCAGACCAAGCGGATTCAGTACCCAGAACAGCGCTCCAAGCTTGAACAGCCCATAGTAGTTCATTCAAACTCTATTTTTAAACCTTTACATAACAATAAATTTTCCATTACAAACATTAAGGTGGAAATGTTACAGCTGAAAGTGTTACGTTAGCTGCAGCTGCTGCTTTTTGTAGTTGCAAATAACTAGAACTGTGTGTAAATAACCATTTAATGCAATAAGAGAACTGAACAATTGTGTTTTTTTGAAGAATGTTTGGACAAATAGTTAAAATGTAACTTTTTAAGTATAAGTGATGCTAATTTCTAGCTTAGATATCTACATGAGCATATGAGTGTATAACAAAAATTAAATATGTTTCTGCAATTTGAACATCTGACCAGAGATTTCTCCCTCAGTCACCTTGATCTGATCAATCATTGAGACAATCTACAACAATATATTTTTTTAGTATTTAAAGCTTTCAGAAATATGCACAAATTGTATGCAACTCTCACACATTTTGAGACTTAAATTTTTAATGTCTCTTCCCATCCATGACTGTAGAACCAGCAGCAGCAACTCCATATGGCGCCAACAATGTTGGTTAATTAAAGCTGTTGGCAAGACAGTGTGTAATTCACAGTTATTTTTAAACACACATTCTATTCACTGCTAAATACCAACAATTAATCTCTCATGGCACAAAGACAGTGAAATCTGCCAGTCAGATTTTAAAGACCATGAAGAAAAAAGCCAAAGAATAGCAAGTTCACAAATGTTAACTGATTGACAGCTAATATTTTTAAGAGTATCCAGCTGTTTTTTTTATTATTAGCTACTTAACAAAGACATAGAAATACATAAAAATGTAATTTCCAGTTCAATATCTCAAAACTAAAAGGGGGAAAATATAAATAAAAAATACATCAGTGGTTATACAATTTCATTCACAAGCTTAAAATCCTATAGTTTATTCACTGATTAGCATCAAGCTACATGACACTACAGCTAAATTTATTCAAATGTTTTCAAAAACCTACAGAACCTCAAATGATCGATTTGACACAACTTCCCCATACTTTCTTTTAGATTGCTATTTTTATTTAAGTTCATGCCCTAATTTTGACGCTGTAGAAAATGTGAAAAAGTTCAAGCTGGACTAACTTTCAAGACTTTAAAATCTTATATTCAACCCAAAAAAAAAAAAAATGAACGTTAATACAAGACACTACATACAGTAATATTTGCTGAACTTAATTTTTATTGTATACAATTTTAAACAATGAGCTTATTTCTAGTTTGCACAATAAAAGTTTTATGATCCCTATTTTTCCTTGACATGGACATTCGTTGTTAAAAAGTCAGATTAGCATACAAATTATTTGCTGCTTTAATGAGTGCACAAATTGGCAATATCTTGTTGAAATAAACAATTACTTCCGTCATAATGACATTGCCTGCATGTCTGTACTAAACTTTCATAAAATGCTCAGTAATTATGCTCCCTTTAAAATAAATGACATCATGAAACACACTCTGATGGCCAGATGGTCACTTTAACTGTTTACTATTAACAATCCATGTTTCTCTGTGCTCAAGTTCTGAGGATGTGTTGTTCATCATTCAGTCATTCAGATTTCAAATATTTGAGCCTTACGAGTTTTCTCCATTGTCTCAGACTATTTGGAAGATGATCATATCTGGATTTGCATAGGGATTGTGTTTTCCTGGTGTCCAACCCCCTCTTGTGTGGTGTTTCTGTCCTGCTCCCTTTTGTGATTACCCCCTGCTTCCCACACCGGTGATGCTTCACAGGTCTTTTGTGTTTAGGTCTAGTTAGTATTTGTATATAAGTCTATGTCAGCTGGTCATTGTCTCTTCATGCCTACCTCGCTCTCTGTGTTTCCCAGGATCTTCTGTTAAATGTGAGTTTTTGCTGCCACGTCAATGTGATTGTTTATTTTACATCCTGTAGTCTTCAATGTCCTGCCTGCACCATTGGGTTCAATCTGGTTCCTAAAAGTTTATTTGACATGCTGGAATGATGTTGTACATTTGTGGCTGCAGTGGTGACTTGAGTTCACGGAAAGGAGCTTTCAGAAATGTCCCTGAGCCCGTATTGTGATTCACACCAGTGGTTTCTAAATCTTTCAGGTTCTGAGCCACTGAAAAAAACAACCCCAACTGTTGCTGGTTGAAGTGTACGCACTTTGCTAAGGAGCTACATTTTGGCATAACTGAGCTTTTAGCAATAACCTAAAATAATTTTTGGAAATCATCTCAAGAACCCTCACTTGTTGCATAAGCCACAGTGAGATCTTCACACCATATTCAAAAACTGCTGAATTTACTGAATAAAACCATGCTGGGGCTTTTGTTGCAACATTGCTAAGGACTCAAGGATAATAAATATTCATTTTCAGTTCCCAGCTTTGCTCCCAGCTCAACGTTCATAATGCAAAACCCTGACTACCGGTATGTTGGCAGATTAAAAAGGGGGTGGAGCTCCTGCAGGTATGGGTTGTTTCACTTTGGAACAAACTGAGGTCGCCGATTGATCAGTTGCTGACAAGCCTGCTGGACTGATTGACAGGTGGTGTTGAGGATCCGACTCTTGCAAAACAAATCATAGATTTTACTGGCCCGTTTAAGACTGTCATGTATTCCACATGTATTTAATATTTTGGTGAATCTAAGGCCTGAGAACTAAGGTTCCTTACAAATCCACAATAATGGTTTCTCAGTTTTTCAGGGGTGCTGAGTTCAAATTTAGGGGTGCTTCCTGAGCACTCCCAAAAAGAAGCTAAAATCACCACTGCCAACAAGTAACCACTCTGCAAACATTCTGTTTGTCTTGATGAACAGTCACTGCATGTAGCCCTTCAGACTTTGAAAAAAAAGTTGCTTGAAGACGCAGTCCACTTGTTTGTCAGTTTTGCGATGATGAAGTCGACAGCTTATACGCACAAATCAAAGACATATGGACCTGTGCGTTCAGGAGGAGAGCTGTTCCCTACAGCCACCTGCTATACATGGCTGGTTTCCCATTGTGCAGACAACCATGTATCTGATGCTCCCCAATCATTAGCTGCTAGCATAGCTCTTACATCCAAATATAAAACTACAATCCACATACAAAGCTTTAGAACAAGATGCCAACAAGCCTGCCCTGATGCTCATTGCACAAGGAGCAAGTGTTTTTCCCTGCAGCATGTTTTGACTGTGCAGGGTAAGTTAAGGAGTTGAGCATAAGCCTATTACTAAAAGCAATATCCTGTTACATTTGCTCCAAAATCCTGCTTTGATGAGATTCACAATGTGTTGGTCCTGAGGAATTTCCATTTCACCTTTGAGGAACACAAGACATGTTTATACCTTTTCTGTGTCTTACCGCTCTAAGAAAGCAAACTTTGGAAAACTGTAAAATATATTCAATTTAAAGTTAAATAAAGTGACACATTTAAAGATGAATAGTTTGCCATCTCAAGCTTTGAACCACTGACTCAACAAGAGTGTTGCGTCATATTTTGTTGGCCTGATGATAATGAATTGTGAACGCTCAGCACCTCTTCACAATAATTGTGCAGCACTCTCTAAATCACACAATTAAAAAAATTAAAAAAAGTACATCATACTAAATGTAAAATCCTTGATACTTTATTCATATGCTCCTGTCAGGCAGGCTGTGCATGCATTCCAATGACCCCCCCCCACACACACACACACAATTATATCAGCACCCTGGAGCCAAAACAGCACAAACTCAGCCACAGACAGTCACGGGAAGAAGACGTTTGATTATTCATGAGTCTTTCTCAAATTTAAAAGGCAAAGGCTTCAGTCTAACAGCCTCTCTGATTCGCCTCGTGCAGACACACTCCACATCCAGCACTTTCACTGCTCCTTACTTCTTATATAACTCCTCTGACATCACACTTCTCGTGCCATAACCCTAGTGTGACAACGCTACACTCTCATACATCCTAGAAATACATGCTTAGATATTTTCATAGTATTTAATGAAAACAATTACTAAAAAAACATACAGTGCACCACGTTATTCTGTAGTTCATTGTAATGTGCCCGTGAAGCAGACAGAACACACACTTGTTACTCCATACACAAACACAATAGCAATTCTTTTTTTTTTTACCTGTCTGCACAGATTTCCACAAGCTCCAGCTAACAAGGATCAATTAGTTTGATAACATGATAACAACGTCCTTGAAGGAAGATAAAGATTAAAAAAAAAACCCTGAGCAGGTGGATTTCATCAGCTGCAGCAGTGCACACTCTCTAAACTCCTCTTCTGCGTTTGGGAGACTGCATAAGGAGTATTGTGGGTGTATGAGCAAGAGCGCGAGAGAGAAAGAGTCGACAGGGGCAGTGAGAGCGCAGCAGTAGAGGGAGAACCAAAAAAAAAAGAAATCTGTATTCTGAACGCACCGATGGAGACAGTGTGGAGGCAGTGACGTAGCTGGAATAATCACAGGTTGGCAAAGCCTCTGAAACATCAGGGAGAGAGCAATCCCCCACTGTCCCCCTCACTTTCTATAAACATAGGGCACTTACTTGATGTAGCAGTCACGCCCCTCTCTAATGGTGCCCATGTCCCATCCATTTGGGGGTCCCTGGGAAGAGCTCCAGGTCCCTGAAGGCGGAGGCCAGCCTGAGGATTTGGACCTGTGGCTGGAGAGGGGAAAAAGCCAGAGAATCCAATCCGTCATTATTACTGAAATATAGTTATTTCAAACTAATGGCTCAAAACTGAACAACTCTGACATCGAAACCAATCTAAAATAAATATTTGTCAAGATTTTTGAAATGATAAACAATGGACTTCAATGAAATCAGACAACATTGCAAAATGGGCATTCCACAAGGTCTTGTTTTCGGATTGTTTTTTTTTTTGTTCATTATTGTACAGTACTTCCTGGAAATTGTAAAGCTGTTCAATGTCAGATGTTTGCAGACAACGTTTTTGGGAATAAATGCTAACGCTTGAACAAGTACATGGTGTCCCACTGGCTAAAATCAAATTATTATAAGGACCCGCAGTACAGAAGCTGCAATAAAAAGTGCAGATAACTGAATACACGTTTCAACACATGTGGACAAGCTTTGTTTAGTTGGAGGTCCTTAGATTCACAACAGTTTGCCAAATTATTAACTGGCTTAAGAAGTTTTAACTCTCAGGTAAAATAATGTCTCAAACAAGTACAGATTTGTGAACTTTGATGGTCACCAGCCTAATATAGCTGAAAATGGACAGTATATTCTTCTCCTAAAATGATTTTTTTAATTATCTTGGTCTTATTTGTAATTATGTTTAGTCATTTTAGACATGTTGCTTATTAGTACTATTAAAATAAAGTATTTTAAAATTACAAATAAAGCCCAATCCTTTACAAGATCAGAGAATTAGTCTTTGATCAAGGCCTGCAATAATCACATTGTTTTAACTATGTAACACATTTTTGTGCTGTCCCTGACTTAACAATTTAAATAAATTAAATGAGAAACAATTTAAGTCAAGTGATTAAAGACTGCCCAATTCCAGCGTGACAAACAGTGTTTCCATAGGCACAGTTCACTCAGTGGATACAAATCAAATTAATTATGTAAGCTAGATACACAGGCAGAGTTATGCCTAACTAACGCTTGTGCTTTGATAGGCATGAAATTTGTTTTATTTCTAAATGTCAGCACTGTTTTTGTAACAATGCACATTTCTTTATATAATATAGTCCCTGTATTGTTCCACAAACTGGAAAAGTTGAGGTTTAAAAAGAAAAAATGTCACTGGTTAAAACATTTTCTTGTCTTTTTGCTGCCCTCATCTCTGTCTTTGTGCCGGCACACAGAAAGCAGTAAGTTATGTCACTTCAAAGGCTTGTCTGCCATGTAACAGGGCTCTTCGCATTCATTATTCAAAGCCCTTCTTTCTTTCCCTTTAAATGTTTCCCCAGTTCCTGTACCAATGGTCATTCGTGTGCAGTGTGCCTGTATGTTAACATCATGACAACCTCATGAGATTCAAATGAAATACTGAAAAGAAGTTGCAAAAGATTGTAAAACTTTTAAGTTTTTCTTTTATTCTACACAGCTACCAAAACAGTACTGGTAATTTAACTGCAGCTTAATGCAACCAGACTACTAAATAAAATACACTTAAGTGCTATTTGATGCTTTAAATCTTCACTTATTTATGAAAGCACATGTGGAAGTGAAGCACATTTTTTTATTTGCACATGACTTATAGATATCTGACTATTCTTAGCAATCTGATCTGTTTCCTAAAACAGTGGTGGGGGGTATATTAGTGTTTCCATATAACATGGATTTATTTGACCCACAGTACATTAACTGGGTACGGCCTTCCGTGCTGTATATTTAGAAGAACTCCAATAATTTTGGAGCCATGCTCATCTTTTTTACAAGTGCCACATGTTATCAATGACCACAGCAATGCATGCAGCATTTAGTGCTGCAGAAGTTACACATACTAATCAAAATACAAAAGGTTAGTCACATTTATATCAGCATTTTTTACAGGATCATCATCATCAATGTCAAGTAACAAACTGTACTTACAATTCCAAACTCCATCCCTTTAAAATGTGTTTCTGAGCAGATAAAACATTCCCAAAAACTCAGTTTCTGTCCTTCAGCTCCAATGTCTTTGTTTCAAGAGCACAATCATAGATGTAGTGATCTTTGATTTCTATTGTCTGAAGATGGGAGGTGCATTATGCCACCGAGTCACAGCATTCTGGTTAAACAGAGAGGCTGAAAGGGTTCACCGGCCGGTGGACAGTGAAACTGATCTTTCTCATCCAGCATTAATAAATAATGCCTGCACAGTCACATCGGACTAAGTAATCAAGTGCCAAGTAGGCAAGCTGCGCTGCACAATTCATGAACAGGTTTACCTAAGAGTCATAGTTGGATGAGGCGAAGCTCCTGGAGGATATCTTTAAACACATCCACTTACTAAACCCTACAGCATATCTAACGCTTACTTTTTCATTCAACCTTTATTTAGGCAGGTTAATTCCATTGAGCCTCGAGGACTCATTTACAAGAGAGACCTTACATC